>WBNH01007866.1:206059-407674 GCA_013401255.1 Urocolius indicus | reverse complement strand
TTCCTTCATCTTCTTCCTGGTAACTTTCTGTAATATCCTTATGAACAGTTTTAAAACTTGATTTCTGGTTTGTTTGCTTGTTTGTTTCTTTTCCCCAGAGAGATGATAGAACATATTCTTTTAAGCTATGGAAGGAAGTACACTGATGAAGGTAAGTTTGGGAAAGCATGTGTATTAATTTAGCATAAAGGAGAGAGTTATTCACAAGTAAACACAGTTTTTGTGAGGATGGCCCAAACAAATGACTTTAAGATGCCAGGAAAAGGATGGAGCAAACAGTGAGCTAAAAATCAGTAAAATTGTTAAGTTTCATAGGAAAAAGGACTGTTGAACTGCACAAGACATTAGGAAAGAGTCAGGAACTCTGAGGTACTGATGTGATTTATCAGGTCTTTCCAAGCCCTAATTCTGTGACTAAAGACAGATCATTTGTAAAATGCAAGTGGAAGATCTCTTTAGATACTCTAGGAGGTCTTGGATATTGTGTTTAAGCAATTGGTTGTGATACTGTGAATAGTCAGTGGCATATGTATCTCCCTGAATTCAGCTTGCCTGAAATAGCCATCTGCCTTTGGGCCCTTGAACTGTACCACAGGATCCACTGGTTGTATTAATTAAATCTCTGTTGCCCATCTCACATATAGACATAATATTCCAGTGCCTTAATCTCAGTTTGAATTCTTCCCCACAGTTGATTCATCTCACCTTTGGCTGAAGTAGGAGTTGCACTCAAAGGACATAGCTAAGTATTTGGAGTGACACATTGTCATCTTAGCGCATTTAAGCAGATTGCACAAGGAACAAGATTGAGTTACAGGAAATCCAGATGACTGAGAAAGTGCAAGAAAGTATTTACACCTGTCGTTGTTCAGAAAATTTTAGTCAAGGCAGTGAGAATGAAAATAAATTCTCCTTATTCCCTTAATTATCTCATATTATAAGGATGATTAACAAAATGAAAGTTTTATTTAATGTTTCAGCCACAGACAGCAAACACTTTAATACGAATGAAAGCTGTAGGAGAAAGTCTTACTGTAGAAAGGGGAAAAGAACATGGGAATGGGTGGTATATATCTCAATTGATAATGGCTGAATACTGTAGCTCAGACAGTGCTGTACACATACCTCATTCTGCTCCATTTGTTCTTGAAAATGAGAAGATGCCATAATTTATCCAAAGTTATACCAAGTTAAATCACTCTCTGAAGAAAAGATAGAACAGGATACTTGGTTTGTAGAAGACTGTAGAACAAAATGGAACTATGAAGCTGTTCACTGTTATTTTGAAAGAAGCAAGAACCCAAGATATTCTGATTTTTGTTTCTCAGCAGGGGAGGTTTACTTTGAAATGCATGAAGATAAAATATGCAGAGCTATAGCACAAATGCTTTTGCAAAATGCAGTTAAATTCAATCTATCAGAGTTTCAAGAAGTCTGGCAACAAAGTGTCCCTGAAGGGATGACAACAAGGCTTGATCAGCTTAAGGTAAAAACAAAGTTCTTGAGTAGACTGTTAGCTGATTTGTGTCATCTGTAGATTCTATCAGTTATTGGAGATGGGTTTCCTGTTATTTTTGCCACCTTTCAAGTTAAAGTACTTAGGACATCCTCTGAGCATCTGAGTTGTCTGGAATCATGACAATTATGGTTTCTGTAAGTCTGGCACATTTCACTGTTGGAAGGAAAGTTGCAGCTGTCAATGCAGCTAGAACAGAAGCTGAAGCTGTTATTGAGCAGAATTTAGTGACAGACAGTAGAGCAGCAAGCACTATGAAAACCCTTTTGCTCAAAGGAGGCAGAGAGATGTTGGGACTTAATGGATTCTCCCCTCCTTTCTTGTTGTAAAGAAATTGATACATACTGCCTGTAAAGCAGTGCCTTTATGATATTTTTTCATTCTGCCTCTAGTAGTGCAGTCTTAGAAGGCCTTGAAGGTGCAAAGGGCAACTCGTATAGATTACTGCCTGAAAGAATGAAGTTTAATTGTTTTGCCTTTTACTTAACGTTTTCTCTCTGATGCTGATCTACAGGGCTTGGCTCTTGTGGATAAAGCCTCAAGACCAGAGACCATCTTTCTGCTAAAAGTAGAAGATTTACCTGAAGACAATCAGGAAAGATTTAACAGCTTGTTCAGCATACGGGAAAAGTGGACAGAAGTGGATATTACCCCTTATATACAGTAAGAATATCTTTATCATTATTAAGACATAATTAGTGTTATGTTCTTCCCTTTTTGAATCCCTGACTTCTTGTCAGCTATGATTGCCTCAAATATCGTTCTTTCCATTTAAAATGAAGTATTAATTCAGTATGAACAGAACTGGGAACTGTAGCTGTAATTGTTGATTTAAAACTTGTGTAGAAAGCTGATTGTGCTCCACTTAAATGAGCAATAACTCTGTCTTATTTGATTGAGGCAGACTTAACTCTAAGGAGTAATCTCCTGACATTTATAATCCAAGAACTATACATCAACACTCCACCCTGTACTGTGGTTTTTGTTTGTCTGGTGGTGAACACCTACACTGCAGTGTTATCTGAAAGGCCCATCCAGGATACCTGTGACCACATACAGATGGTAACCCAGAAGTAACTGTAGCAAACCTCCGAGTACCCCTACATCTACTGTCATATAATTAAGCTAACTGTCTTGCTGGATTGAAAACACTTTAGAGAACAGTAATAATAAAACCCGACTAGCTCCCCTAAAAAAACCCTCAAATTCCTAGTTTAAGTTAATAATGTAGTTCTGCTTGTTGCCTACATGCCAAGCCAAGTTCTATACTTTATGGGGATTTAAAACATTATATGACAGTTACAGTAGTTGCATTTTTTTTTCTCTTGATACCCTAATCCAGTTTATTGCTACACTTACTCTCATACAAAATGAATCATGAAGTGCTTGTATCTTTAATGCCAATGTCATCTGCTTTATTTCTTCTATAGAGACTTATGTGCTGAGAAGCAGACAGTTGGTGCTCTTCTGACAAAATACGCTCGCTCCTCGATGCAGAATGGTGTTAAAGTTTATAATTCTAGAAGACCCATCTCATGACAATTATTGTCTTACGAACTGAGAGCAACGGTTAGAGTTGCTTGTCGTTGTCTTCTGAGGAAAGGAGTTGTCAACCGCTATTACACAGTGTTCTTGAGTTTAAGCAGCTGAGCTTCCTGAATGAGTTCTGCTTTCTGCTTAGCTAAGTCGAATGTGAGGGTGCTTCCCTCTTCTAAGGAACTTTAGTGTCAGCAGCCCATGCCCATCTTTCATTGCCCGCCTTCTTTTTCTGGCGTGTCTATAATTATGCCAGGAGTCGAGCTGCTTCCTGAATACACTTCGGCTGTTTATCCATAAACTGAAGTCTGACATTAAAAGTGAAAATCTCCTTGATACTAATTGAAATGGATTTCAACAGCAAAGTGGAATGCTTAGTCTCTTGCCTATTAGTGAGCATTCATACAAACTAGGATTTCATTGCAGTGTTAACGTTTTGAATGCCGCAGACCTTGACAAGCTCATCAACAAATGATTCCTGACTTGAGGCTACGCTAGTCTTGATTTTTGGCAAAATCAAGATCATGTCTCTGAATAACCTCAGCAAAAGCTCATGACACTTGAAAGGAGTTTGCCTTTTAAAGATGACAAAACTTCCTATAAACTACCTATAAGCTACTACAATGTAGCTGAGGTAAAAATGCTTTACAGAAGACAAACTTTGTTTTTTAAAGGAACTTATGAAATTGACTTTAAAAAACTTTGTTATAGCAAATACAGAGAAATTGTCTTGTCAAGTTGATGGAATATTATTGTGTTGAGCACTGATTTTTTTGTTATGATACCATCATCAGGTGGAGTGCCTGAAATTGAAGTTTTGTCATCATTAAAAAGGATTGGTAGCATGTCAGTGAACCAGAGTGTAATATTAGACATTTTTCAGGATTTTGTTTTAAACTTAATAGTTGTGGGTTTTTCATACAGAAAGCATTGGCTGCATCAAACTCGACATAAGGTGTGAAAGACTTTGGACCCGCTACATGCCCAAGGCAGGGCGAGGAAAGAAACTATAAATCAAATGTAACTCTTGCAGCTGACATCTGCATCCATGAAATTTTGTAATAGATAAAAAGCTGAATAAAAACTTCTTCCTGAGCTCCACTTATTCTTGCCCACTGATGCAAGCTTGGTTCCCTGTGCTCCCCATTTCTGAAGTGTCTAAGTGTGGTCCTGTTTGACCCAGCTGTGCTGAGATTCAGCTGGCCTACGCTGGCTCTCTGCCAAGAGGAATTGCCTTTCCTCAGGATCTGACTTCAACATCTGAGGTCCTGTCATGTAATAGCACTAAGGAGTGTGCCTCTGAGACACCCAGGGGAATACGACTGTGAAACCCTTGGGACTAACCTCCACTGCATCACATGAGCTTTCTAAGTTGAAGTACACAAGCCGTGTTGTCTTGTAGTCTGTGATACACCACTGTGTGTTTACACTGGGATTTGTTTGTGAAACAAGTGAAAAAGTACTGCATGAACAGTGCTGTGTTGTAATACCAAGGTAATGATTGAGGCTTATCTAAGTTATTTTTGCACGTGTAATCACGTTCTGCACGTTCATAGTGTCACCAATTTGCTTTATTAGACATACACAGTGAGATTTCTAAGTTTCAGGAACTGTAGATGCTGAAAGGACTAACTCTGTTGCCTTCTTTGGTGCAAGTGTTTAATTAAAAAAAACAGATGAATCTAAACTTGCTCATAAAATACATCTGGGATAGGAAGGAACTTCATTTTGTGTCCTGATACCGTAACTAAAGACACAGCCCAGCACTCTCAGCATGGGTGGTAAGAGATCATCGGTCACTTTGGGGCTCATCAGTCTCTTTTTGGGGCTCTGTGCCATGTTCCCAGCAGCATCATCGTCTTAAATCCTTTCTTGATTTGAAAGTGAGAACTGATGTCTGTAGGTATCTCCCGGTGCGTCAGTGTTGGGTGCGCCCTGGCCTCAGGCGCATCGTGTGAAGCGCTTGTGGGTCACGGCAGCGTCAGAGGTGCAACTGCCAGCAGCGAGGGCTTCAGGGGTGTGAAGCCAGCGGTAGCGGGCAGAGCCGCAGCTCGGGCGGAAAGCCGCCGGCAGGTTGCGTAGGGGCAGCTGGGCACCTCACAACAGCCGCTCAGCGCCGCCGCGCCGCGAGCTCCCGGGGTCAGCCGGCGGCGGCACGAGCTGCCAGCGGGGCCGGTACTCGCCGGTCCGAGAGGAGCCCCCGCCAAGCAGCGCAGCCGGCAAATGAGGGCGCGCTGCGCCTCCAGCAAAGCCCATGCTGGCGGTGCGGAGCGGCTGTGGGCAGGACGCCACCAGCGCAGCGCCGAGCCGCCGCTGCCGAGCCCCCGCCCCGCGCGACCGGGCGCGCGCATGCGCACCAGGACACGACCCGGCCCCCGGAGCTGTGCTTTCCATTCTTTTTGAAGCGTTAATTGTCTTCATTTCTTCCGTCGTTCCGGCCCGGCCCCGCCATGGGCACGGCACCCTACTGAAGAACCGCCCGCTCCGCGGGAAATCCGGCTCGGCGCAGGGGCCGTGACCTTTCAACTGCCGGGAGTCAAAGGTGACGGCCAAAATGGCGGCCGCTGCTGCGGGACAGCGCGTCGGCGGGAGCCGGCGGCCGCGCTGCTGAGGGGAGCTGGGCGAGGCGCCGCCGCGGCGCTGCGTGCCGGCCGCTCTCAGCCAACCGCCCGCCGCGGCAGCCCCCGGCCCCGCCGCCTCCCGCCTGCCCAGCGGCGATAAGGCCGGGCCGCGGGGGCTCCCTGTTGTCAGCGGCGGGTGCCGCCTCCCCGGGGCAGCGAGCCCGAGCCCTCGCCCTCGCTCGTCCCTGCCCAGCAGCCCCGGCCGCGGCGTTGAGTCGGTTCGTGGCCGTGGCTGCCGCGGAGGGGAGGCGCGCGGAGGCTCTGAGCCCGTGCCGAACCCGCCGCCGAGAGCGCGGTCCTGCGCTGCGCTCAGCAAAGGAAGGCTGAACGTTGTTTGTGCGGTAACTATGGTGCTCACTCGAGCGGAAGGTGCCTGACCGTCGGGACTCGCGGGTTCTCTGGGGAGATGAGTGATCAAACACGACGGCAGTCGCGGGACCCGTGAGGGTAATGCTGACGGCAGTCTGACGGTCGGCAGCGTGCGTTACGTGCTGCGGTCAGGATGAATAGGAAGAAAGGAGACAAAGGATTTGAAAGCCCAAGGCCGTATAAATTATAAGTATCCGTTTTTGTTTTCTTCTTAAGTTGTTATGCTTGACACCAGTGCACGTTTGAAACGGGCCACAGTCTGATCAGAAGTTGTTTACCTGAGGAAGCTGGAACTGGTGCATACGGCGTAGCTTGCCTTCAGAAAATGTGTGTCGCAGGCGTATGTGTTATTGTGTAAATGCACTCGCTCTGGACGGTGGGTCTGTCAACTGTGCAGCCTCATAAAGATTATTAGATTGTGCTCTTCAAATCCTGGAGATGTCTTCACAGAATGTCAGTACTATGGACCCTGCTGTCCTGTTTCGTTCTTACTGCTGTGTAAAACCCTTTTGTCTTAAGGGCATTTTTATATATATTTTAAAATGCTTTCATGCAGAGCAAGCAGCTTTGTGAAGTAAATTGTCATTATACACACTAATTATTTTGGTTGTAACCAAGCTGTAACGCAGTTGCTTGTGGATTTCAGTGGGTCTTTATGTATTTCTGTTTACATCTCCTTGATTTCTTTGAAAGTCTGTAACACAAATGTATTTCGAAGTAGAATCACTCTTATTATCAGATACATTGTCATGTCTAGATAATGTCTGAATCTGTCATTGGATACTAGATCATTCTCATGACTTAGACAATCATGAATCCTCCTTACTTAAGCACATGCTGTGTGTGATATAGTTATCTGTATGTACATACATTCTGTATGAGCTTTTTTTTTAAAAAAAAAAAAGTTGAAATATTCTTTTTAATGCTGGCATTTGTGCAAAACCTCGCTTATTTTAAACTGTTCTCTTTTTTTCCAGCACAACTCACCAGGTAGTTTGTATCAACAACATAAATTTTCAGAGAAAGTCTGTTGTAGTAAGTATTTATTAATAAAATGTGAAAGTAGAAATTAAAAGTCTGGGTTTTCTTCATGCTTTTAGAAGAAAAAAAAAACTGCACAGAAAACTAATTATGTTGTTCAGCTTCTTTATGTTTTGTGCTTTCTAACCTGGTGTATTTCACAAGCCTGTCATTCCTTGAGATGCATCAAATAAAATACCTTCTAGTTGTGAACACTTTAATCTCTGTAAAGGAAAGCTTTATAGAAGAAGATCACAGCATTGTAAAAAGTATTACAAAGCAAGTTGCAACTCAGAGTTGATGTTCAACAGTGTTAGCTGATGTTAGGCATAGGGTTATAGAGTTTTCTAGCTTATATCTGGGTTCACTGGGGCTTTGAAGAGGTTTCTACATGAAGTCATCAAGGATTTTTGTGAACTTGAAGATCTCCCAAAATGAATTCTGCTTAGTTTTTAAAAAACCTTCTGTTAAGCTTAGATACCAAACCTGAAATACAGTGA
Source organism: Urocolius indicus (assembly GCA_013401255.1). Taxonomy (NCBI): domain Eukaryota; kingdom Metazoa; phylum Chordata; class Aves; order Coliiformes; family Coliidae; genus Urocolius; species Urocolius indicus. The sequence continues at coordinate 400,112 of WBNH01007866.1, read as the reverse complement.
TGAAAAGCATAATAATGCTAGGAGCAGATCATTTCCAGTGAAACCAACATGATTGTCTGTCGAAGTTTTGGCTTATTTCACAGCTGAGAAAATTCACCTGTTCAATGATATGAAAGAAAACGTGTCCTAGACATTTAAAAGGGCAAACTAATTTCCCTTTAATATAAGTTAACATGTCTTTAATCTATAGTTTTGCTTAGAAATTTGAAATTAATAAGGCTTTTTTTTTCCCTTTGAGTTTATAAAGATTTCATAGAAGGTTTTGATTTGTGTTTTCATAGGGTTATGTGGAACTGACAATCTTTCCGACGGTTGCAAACCTGAATAGAATCAAACTGAACAGTAAACAGTGCCGGATTTACAGAGTAAGAGTCAATGATTTAGAAGCAGCTTTCATCTACAATGATCCAACGCTGGAGGTTTGTCACCATGAATCAAAACAGTAAGTGATGTATTTAAAAACTCTGCAGAGGTAATGTCTTCTGTTGCTGTTAAGCATCACCTGTTTCATTGTACTGGCAAGTTTTAGCTGGTAGTTTCCTGATAGTGACTTTTGTTATGGTGACTTAATTTTGGGAAAGGATTTTTGTCAGTTTTGACTCTTATACTGTTTTTCTTTACAAATTATTTTCCTAACGTTTCTTTTTATTGTCTTGTAAAAGTATCGGAAACTGTTTTAGAAGTACTTTATGGGGTGGATTCCAGTAGTATCTTCAGTGCTTTACAAAACTGTCCTTCTCGTGTGTTTTTTCCCTTGGTAAGACAGTATCTCTGGCTAATATGTTTTATCTGATGCAGTTTAGATTTATCTATGCTGAACTTTTTGCCTTGACTCTCATTTATTTAAAGGAAATTTGGTTACATTATTGTGTCAATAGCATTTAGTTCTTATTCTTGTAGACAGTGTTTTACAGTGGTGCAGCTACATTCATATGAGAGTTCCAGATGAGAGGATTGTCCTTAGTTGTATGTTTTGTGAGGTTTTTTGTGGCTTCTTTTTCATTTGTTTTTTACTCCAGCACAGTTAGTTGCATCAATCTGATATGTCTACCAAAACTACTGTGTTCTGATAATTTATCCTTCAAAAATTGTTCTGATTTTCATGATGTTGAATGTCAGATTGGATGATGATTCCTATTTTTAAGCCTAAGAATATTAATGTGGTATCAAATTTCTTGAGACTGTATTCTTATAAGATTTTGTAAGAATTGTTTTGATTTTGTGAAATGTATCTTGATAGCCTTTTCTATAATAAGCTTATTGCTTTGAATCAAGTAATAGGCAAATGAGGCAAGTCATGTGATTAGATGCTTGTTTTTTTTTTTCAGCTTTGTTGTATCACCTTGGACAGTGATTGAGAGATTTGTTTGCTGGAGAAATTGAGAGGGTTCAGTAAGCAGCTTTGGAGGTGATACCACCTTGTTTAACTCATAGGGCTGATGAAGGCAGATAGGAACTAGCTAGACTTAACTCTGAAGCAAAATTCACAGAGTTGATACAGTCCTGCTAGCTAGATTTGTGAGAACAGTGACATTCTCAAATGATGTAGCCAGATCTGTAAGAGGTTCTCTACCCATCAGCTTAATGACTGGAGCTTTTGAGATGTTTCTTAGCCCATCTCAGTTTTCAGATTAAAGATGACTCAACTCTGACTGTTATCCAGAAAAAAAGGGTATTAAAGATAACTTCTGTTATTTATTTACTGAAGATTCAAGTGCTACTTATGATAAAAAGTTATGTATCTGTGGATTGGAACTGTTTTTTTTTATGGCAGACAGTCTATATTTCTTTATTCATCACTTACGCCAGAGTTTCAATGATTCGGTTTGGAAGTACAGTGTTCATTTCTATAGGGCACTGAATTGAATATCAGAGTTCTGAAGTTTTGTTTGAATCTTGATACTAAACCACTTGAGTCTTAACTCTGTAATTCCTACGTGGTTTGTTACTTAATTTTTTTTGTTGTTGTTGCTATTGCTCAGTAAGTCAGAATCCTCAAGGGGGAGTTTCTAATTGTTCTGAAGAGGTAGAAAGTAAAGCTTTTAGTCTTTCCAAAGGAATCAAACTTTCATTTCTTTATTAGCATCATAGATTAGGGTATAAGTGTTAGAATGTTGTCTAAACTCACTTTGAAATTTGAAAGGAAAAATTTCAAATGTGTTCACCATCTGCTATTGAAGAGCAGTTTAAACACATTTGCTTCCCACATGTTTCGGGGAAATGGTATAGGAAGAGACTTTGGTAAAAGTCTCATATCTGTTTTTTAGTAAGAGAAGCACTATGTTTTCACTAACTATTCTCCTTGTACTGAAACTTATGTCTATTCTTTCACACTCTCTTTGGCTTGCTTGGTTGAATTTACAGTTTGATGAATTGTTAAAGAACTTGTAGTTTAACAGCAGTTGTTATGAAATCACAGTCCTTTACATTGGAAAGGCCTGTTGAGATCACCCAATCCAAACCCTCTGCTATTGACCCCAAGCAGGGTCAAATAGAGCACATTGTATGGAGCTGTGTCCAGATGGTTTTAAGTATCTGCAAAGATGGAAACTCTGAAGTCTCTCTGGGCAGCCTGCTCCAGTGTTTGAAGACTCTCCCAGTAGATAAACATTTCCATGTATTCAGAGGGAATGTCATGTATTTTAGCTTATGTCTACTGACAGAGGCAATGGGCACAAACTGAAACACAGCAGGTTTCCTCTGGACATCAGGAAACACTTTTTTACAGTGAAGGTGACTGAGCACTGGGGCAATTTCCCCAAGAGGTTGTGGAGTCTGTGTCCTTACAGGTATTCCAAAGCCATCCAGACATGCTCCTAGGTAACTGGCTCTAGGTGGCCTTCCAACCTTAACTGTTCTGTGATTCTGTAATAACTGAATCCTAAATAACTTCAGGGAGACGTGAGCAGCGTATAAAATGACCAGAGTTAGCACTTGATTATGTCTAGAAAGGGATCAGGAGAAACAATTCTATCATTTTGTAGAGAAAGTGGGTTTCTTTGTTTAGCATCCGTTAGTGGTACAGTGGAACATCATCCTTTTTTTTTCATATTATCCTGTTTAAAATCAGTGAACTAAATTTACGGACAATACATGCAAAGGGAAATACTGTCTCACACAGGGCTACAGTGGCCTGATGTTTTTGTGCTGCAGGTTTCCACGTGGCTATTCAAAATTAAAAGAATGTATTTCCCAATTCTCATGTTATTCATAGTTATGAAAGACAGAGGTCACCAAATATCCTTAACAAAAAGTAGTACGCCTCTTTTATGAATCTCAGAAGTCAAAAGCTACACGGGTTACAAAGTGTTAGATGAGATGTATATTTTTTCCAGTGAAATGCTTGATCATAATTGCACATTGAGCGCAATGGTAGCTAAGTTTTGGTTAAGTACAGTGTTTGTGCTCTTAAAGCCTAAAAAAAAAAGTGTCAGTGGGTTTCCTCTGCTCTTTTTTACAAATAATTGCTTCTAGAAACAATAGTGGTTTGCAGTAATCTTTATTATCTCATCAGTTTCTCTCTCTTTCAAGTTACAATTTGTTATGGCAAGTTTAGCGACGATTTCCTTTGTACTCTTGCAGCTTAACTAGGTATAGAAATTATTTTGAACAGGACACAGATTAGGCATCAGGTTTCATTTCTAATCCTCCAGGGATACTTAGGTTTTGCACCGTTTTCTTCAGTAGTCTGTTGAACTAGTAAAAGTGAAATGAAAGGTGGTTCTTGGCAACTTGCTTATTTAAAATAACTTGGTTTGTATCTTTACATGTTCTTGTGGTGTGCAGGAAAAAAAAGTTAAAGTTTTAAGGGTTTCCATGCAAACATTTTCTTTAGAAGCATACATTTTCTTGCATTTGATAATGCTTTTGGTTTTCTTAAATCTTATTTCTAAAAGCATATGTAAAATATGTAGACAAACTTGTTGATTTAATGGATTCATTCCTACCTTTTTATCAAATAAAAATATTGTAGAGATTTCTTACTCACTTATCTCTTAAAAATTAAAAAATCTGTATTTAAGGCCACTATAATTATTTCTTTGGGAAGACTTAATACAACATCTGTGACTTAAGAGGTTATGTTTGCTCATGTGAGGTCAAGTGAAATGTTTATATTGTGCAAATTTTGGCATGCAAGAAAACATGGTTTAAAGAGAGCTGAGGAAGTCAAGATTAAAGAGGTCTTTATCTGTGAAATACAAGCAGCATCAGCTGAAATTGTTTCTGTCTCACCATGATGTTCTCTGTTACTTCTTGGGTGAGATCTTCTATCAGATCAGCTCTTTGTGTTCTGAATTTGAACCTTCAACTTGGTTTCAGTTCAAGTAACACTTCTGAGTTTGATCATGTGCTGATGCAAAGATCATTGACACGTGGTCTCTGTCACGTCACATTTTCGATGTTGCAGAGGAGGAAACAATTTCCTTTTGGTGTTGTATATTGTCACTTCTGCTGAATGACAAAAAAAGGCCTCATTAAAAAGAAACATAAAAATTGGTGGATTTTGTAGAAAATGTTAGAAATCTTTCATTATTTTATTTATGAAAATATAAATATACATTTGACTTTGATGCCATTGCCAGTTATACCAAACCATAATTTATCTAGAAATTAAGTCAATCTTTCACATTGTAGTTTCCTCTTGAGGCTTCAGAACATTACAGCTTTTTTTGTATCAGACTAGATGAATGAACTTTGATAACGTGACAACTTCCTCCCTGCCTGAGCGCATGTCTTAAATGTTCTGTAAGGTGTAGAACAATTCACATAGTTTTACCATGTGTACACAAGGTGGCAGAGGATCCCATTTTGCTCGTGCTTGCAGGAAATGGTTTGAAATCTTGCAGAGTGCAAATAGTGCTGGAGAGTGTCTGTTTGGGTCTTGTCTTAGGGCTGCAGTTACAGCTGCCTCTTTCCTCCTCATCTTCCCTCTTTTTCTTGTAAATTGTTGCTTTCTCATTTCTGTCAGTGTAAAGGAAATAGGATTTTTTTGGGGCAGGTTACAGTATGTAGGAATCCCACAGCATGTATTCTAATTACTGAGACAGCTGCTTGTACCTCGCCCCCTTTTAGTTTAAAGCTGGCAAAGGAGATCTCTCTCAATGCCATGGGTAATACTGTAAACTGTTAAATAGCCGCAGTAAAAGTTTGATATTCTGGTGCAGTGGTTTGATCTGTGATAAGTGAAGTTTGTGATGATCCTGCAGTTGTCTTACATGCTTCACATGTTTGTGTGATAACTATGGTGCAGGACTGAGAAGCTATTGCATTTTATTATTACTTCTGTGTAATGGAAGGTATATTTTTTACAGGTAGTTCATATGCACATAATGCTTTCCTGTGCATAGATATTCCATTCACTGTAATTTTAATCTTCATCCCTTATACCTGTTCATTCACTAGTTAAACTTTTCTCCTAATTCGATGCCTGAGGTTTGTAAATGTGAAAAATATGAAGGTGTTTTGATATCTTCCAGCTTCTCAGTTGCTTTAGTTAAAAGCAGCAGTAAACTGTGAGAGAGAGCAATTTAGTAGCCTTTGGAGCATGTCTTCCAAGAAGTCAGTGGTGAAACCTTTAGCCTGTGCACAAAATAGAAAAATCACTGGTGAAGCGAGTATGTGTTGTTTTGCTGCAGTAAATAGCCTTCCTTTCTACTGGCGTGATGCTTGTCTAGTTGTAAGTGGTAAACCTTGGTAGAAATAAACAGAGGTGCAGAGGACTTTTGAAGAAAGATGGCAGTGTCCTTAACCTTGGGAAAGAATGAAAGTGAGATTTTTTTTCAATATGCCAAGATTCAAGTCATTACTTTTTATTAATAAGTTACCTACATGTATACATATTACATATCTGTCTTTAAAATACATGCTATATAATATGTGCTATATCATATATTTTGGGATTGGACTCCAAAACTAAGTGCTAATGGTATCTAGGGAGCAAAGTAAAATAGTAAATGATTTATAGATAATGAAGAGTAGTAAATTATGTGTGGATCAAAGAATTTATTTTGTCAAGTTGGTAAATACTGTAGGTAAACAGACTCTAAGTTTGGGCTGTGTAACAGTTAAGCAGCACCTCTGCAGGTAGTAATGAGAGACGCTGTGAAAAGTTGACAGGAAGGTCTATTAAATCAGTGAGCAGCTTTAGAAAATTCATCTGTGCAGATTTGCTTGCTTCCAGTCAATCAGCAAGCGTGCACATGGGCTTTAATTAATAGTGCTTTGAGTGAATTCTTATAATAAAATATATCTCTAACAGGAAAAAAAGGTGCATGCACATTAGTTTTGTGTTCTCAGTCTACACTTAGCATTGGGAAAATTTATCATTGTTCCTTGGGCTGTAACTTTTGGCACATGCTCCGTTTTTGAGAAAATAGCCATATCCAGTTTATTGAGAACAGTTCAACCTTTGAAAAAATTAATCTGTGGTACTAAGGTTTTAATGGTTTCCTTTTACAACGAATCAGACACTTGAACACTTCACAAAAATAGAAATATCAGAATAGAGTGTTTTCCATAAAATGTTAAGCCTTGTGGAGTCTACCTTTTCCTGTCTATGAATCCATTGATGTTTAAAATGTAACCACAAGCTCATTGCAGCCTTCAAACTTGGAGCAATTTCTTACTGATGTATTGGAGAGGGATCTCCTATCAGTAATGGTGACTTTTCAAAACCGGTTTAGATGAAAATTAAAAACTTGGAGACATTACAATCTCACAGAATGTTACTGTTGTTTTCTGTTGCTAGTTTCTGTAATTACCAAGACAGCCTTTACTTATGCAGTCTTTTTTTAAAGACACTTTTTTCCAGTGGTGTTTGTTTGCCTCCCTAGGATGTCATTTGAAGACAGCTTAAAGCAAAATCGGTTGGGATGACTGTGATTCTATTGACAGTCTCCCATGCCTCAGTAGTAACACTCCTTTCACCCCTCAGGATGTCAGATTAGTGAGCTAAGCCAGTGGAAAACTGTCTGCCAAAAAAATGAAACTTTTTTTTTTTCCTTTAGCACTTTAAGGTGCTTCACTGCAGGGTCAGATGAACAGTAGTGTGCTTAATGAGTGAGGGGGCAGGAATGTGTGGCTCACGCTGGGAGACAGCACATTGTCTGGAGTTTAAGTTGGTTTGGATTGTTCTGGAGCCATAGCCAAAGTTATAGTATATTCAAGTGTACAAATCCAACCTTGTGCTTTTAAAACTTGTTGACTTTGTATCCTGTCTTTAGGTGCGCTTCAGCTATGCAAAAGGAAAAAATGATTATATATTAAAACTTGGTATTTGGGTGTTTCTGTGCTCATATGCTCCCACTTACTATTCATGTCCTGCTTTCAGAAGCTTCCAGGCAAAGTGGATGAGTTTACTGCTCCTAACATTCTCAGTCTTGATAGTGATGCCAGGGAATTTGTGTAGCATTATTGCCAAAGATGAAGAACTGCATGAAAATACATTCTTAACATATTTCAGTGTTTTAACAAAGTTTTTTTAGATGTGGAAGGCTTGTAATATAAAAATGATGTTTTACATCTATAGACCTATAGGCTGATGCTGGTGTGGTTAATTACCCATCATTTTTCCAAGTAAAGCATTATAATTTGGGTTGAATGCTGTTTTCTCTGTGGGTGGTGAATGGTTAGATGAAAGTAAAATCCTGAAATGAGATCATGTCTGCTTTGTCTGGATTTCAGGTTCCATGCAAGAGTGGAGTCCACAGACGAAAGTTAATTTACTCCTTTGTGGTGCAGTAGTCCTGTACCTGGGTCAAAGCAGTCCTCAGATTCAATACAGGCAGGGGGAGTAAGGAGAATGAGAGCAACACTGCTGAGAAGGACTTGGGTGTACTGATGGGTGAAAAGCTGGACAAGAGCCTGCAATGTGTGCTCACAGCTCAGAAAGCCAACTGTATGCTGGGCCTTATCGAAAGCAGTGTGGGCAGCAGGTCAAGGGGAGTAATTCTACCTCTCTGCTCTGGTGAGACCCTACCTGCGGTGCTGCATCCAACTCTGGGGCCTTCAGCACAAAACAGACATTGACCTGTTGGAGCAAGGCCTGAGAAGATCACAAAAATGATTAGAGGAATAGAACACCTGTCCTATAAAGACAGACTGATACAGTTGAGATTGTTCTCTCCAGGGAGAACTTATTGTGGCTTTTCAGTATTTAAAGGGTTTCTTTTAAGAAAGATGGGGACAAACTTTTTAGCAGGGCCTGGTGTGATAGGAGAAGGGCTAACAGTTTCAAACTAAAAGAGGGTAGATTCAGACTGAAGACATTTTTTTACTATGATGGATATCCAGAGAGGTGATAGATGCCCCCTCCTTGGAAAAAAACAGGGTCAAGTTGAATAGGGCAACCTGATTGAGTTGAAAATGTCCCTGCTCATTGCAGGGAGGTTGGACTAGATAACCTTTGAAGATCTCTTCCAACCCAAACTGTCCTATGATTCTATGATGCTATGCTAGAAGAAAAGAACACTGAGCATTTCTCATAGTATTGATTGGGGATTATTACTGCTTAATTACTTAATTACTACTCAATTTACTGGGGATTACTACTGATTTAACCTTTTCGATCACACATCACTTCTATAAGAGCCTGGTTTTATGTTCTGTGTTTTTATCTCTAATCATTACTCTTCTTTTTTCCCTCCATTCCTTAAAAAAAAAAAAAACAAAAAAACTAAAATACTTGCTTGAACATGTTCTTTGACATTCAGTATAGAACTCACATAACTTCCAAAGTTGTTTTTTGTAGTTCAACATGTACTTTAAGAATTAACTGGTTATTTCTGACAGGAGGAATCTCAACTATTTTTCCAATGCCTACGCGGCAGCAGTCAGTGCTGTGGACCCAGATGCTGGAAATGGAGAACTCTGCATTAAGGTTCCCTCAGAACTGTGGAAGCATGTTGATGGTAAAGCAAAGAGACCATACTGAAAGCGTAATTTAAGATGCCTTAGAGCTGTTAAGCTACAAGTTTGCGTAGGAAAATAGTAGATTTAAATAAGTAGAAGTAGCATTACATTATTTTATGAAATGAGAGTTAGCATTTCTTTCTTCCTCACCCATATCTTTGCAGTTGAAGTCTGAAAAATCCCTTCACACTTCTTGGTAATACGGAGAAGTGGGAGCAAGGCTTCATGGCAAACTCTTGAGTGGTCATGAGCCCAGAAATATGCATGACTAAGTGGGTGTAATGGAGTATATTGGGTGCTAAATTGTAATTTTGAAGCTTCTTATCATATATGTGATCCAACAAAGAAAATAATTTAAAAGGATATATCTACATGCTTTTATTTTTAAATGCTAGAGATTTTTTTTTCCCGTCTCACTTTGAAAAATGATCATTTTAAAACTGATTTGTTAGTGAAAAGTAGGCTGCTTTATAAATTTCTAAATAATCTGGAACGGAGAACTGTTAATAAGGCATCGTTTATTATTTTCTTACATGGATTTTATTAGTTTCTCAGATTGTTTTCTTATGGGAAAAAAAAATGATAAATCCATATATGTTTCGTGGTGAGAGAAAAACAACTGTATTGTGAAGCTGACTCAGTGCAGTGTTGTCATATACACCTGAATGGGAAAGACACTTTTGTTTATTTTAATTTTTCTTTAAGTTCCTGTTGCTTTACTTTGAAACCTAGAAGGGAAAATATTCAAACAGGTAGAATTTTTCTTTTCAAAACTTGAATCCCAGAATATGATGAGACTTGTTGGATAAATTTCACCACATGCCTGAATTTCTTTTCTTGCCAGTCTATTCATAGGGAAGATTTCTGTGAAACTAAACCAAAGCAAAGACACTTCAGTTACAGGAAAAGCTTTAACTATAATAAGAGGTTTTAAGAAACTGAAAGTGATGATAACTTGTCTTTTAAGAATGTGCCTGTTACATACAGGTTTTGTAGAAAACTATTTCAAGAAGGTACAGAGAAGGTCAATTAGGGTACAATCACTGTATAAAAGTTCTTTACTATTGAGAATTTGCAAGATGAATTTTTAACTCTTAATTGCAGATTTTGTTCATTAATAAAGATTCTTATAAGCTCATATCCTATAAATTAATCTTAAGAGGCCTCACTTTTATAAGCTTTTGAGAGGTGCTTTGTTAGTGTACCTGGAGGTCCATGAAAATGAGGTAAACAAAATCAAGAAAACTGAATGATTCTTATAACTCCTGTGTAAGTTGTATGTATTTACTCCACTTTTGGTCTTGATGCTGCAGAGTTAAAAGTCCTGAAGGTGCATATAAACTTTTCTCTGGACCAGCCAAAAGGAGGCCTTCATTTTGTGGTACCCAACATGGAAGGCAACATGGCAGAAAGAGGGGCTCATGTCTTTTCATGTGGTTATCAAAATTCTACAAGGTAAGAAAGCTATTACTGGATGTTAGACTGTATTTCCTGTTTGATCTCAAAATCTAGGAAGTATGAGGTATTTATTTCAATTCTTATAAGTTTGAAAAATTCTAAAACTTAATTTGTGTTTGAAAAGGAGCTTACTGATATGAAGTAACATTCTTAGCTCAAGAGGATGTAATGGAAAAAAAAACTTGTAGTGATTTATAAAATTAATGTATAGTAGGAATCAATATATCAAAGTTTTTAAGAATACAGTTTAGAACTTGAGAGAAAAATCACCAGTGAAAAAGAGAGTATCATTGTTAAGTCTAATTGTTAACCATTTTTCCCCCTTCCCTAGATTTTGGTTTCCTTGTGTTGATTCATATTCTGAGTTGTGTACCTGGAAACTTGAGTACACTGTAGATGCTGCAATGGTGGCTGTTTCGAACGGAGATTTGGTAGAAACTGTATATACCCACGATATGCGAAAGAAGACTTTTCATTACATGCTGACTATTCCAACGGCAGCTTCTAACATATCCTTGGCAATAGGACCTTTTGAAATCCTTGTTGATCCATACATGCACGAGGTAATAATCTTCACAGAGCCTTTTTTTTTTTTGGTAGAGTTAGTGACTATTTTTAGTTGCAACAAGTATATATTGGTCAAATATTGATTTGCCTAGGTATGACCTCCATTATTACATTCAGGTAATGTCTAGTAGGGCTTGTATTTAAATTTGTCTCCAAATTAAAGCCTTTGAACAAGTAATAATTTCATTTTTGGCTGAATTTATGGGGCTAATTTAGTTGGAGTTGGTAAAACCATAGTTCTCAAAATGGCTTTAAACTTCTCCTGTTGCTAGTAGTAGATGACAATTACTGCTACATGACTGAGTAGTCTTCTGAACTAAATTTAACACTGAATTTTCATTCTTAACAGATTGTTGCCATAATGTTGAAGTCCACCAGTTTGTATTTGCATCTATAGTTTCAGATGGGTATGGATGGACTTGGCAGGCAGGTTAAGTTACCAGTTTGGCATAAAGACTGGCCTGTATATTCTTCTTCTGAAAGCATGGTAGGAAAATACTGTGAAATAGCCATGTTTTACTTTATCCAAAGGCAAGCACGTCATTCTAGTCCTCAGCAATGGTATTCTTTTGGCTTTTACTGGCTCAGCTTACTCACTTGAGAAATAATAGCTATTTAAAAAAATGAGTTTTTGATTTTTGAAAAATACAAACTGATATGTGTTTGTAGAATGTGACTTCTATAGACGGCTTGAAGTTACGAATAACTCTCAACTTGATTCTTTTGTCACTGCTGAAGTCAGTATCTTTGGCTTTGTCTTAAGTTTGTGTAAAAACCAGTAATATCAAAGGTTACTTGTAGTTTTAGCTGTAACAAGTCCTCTAAACAGTAGCAGGCCTTGGCTGATTTGAAATTAGCGAATTCTTTACTGCATAAAAGGAAAATATTATCTCCCAAAGACATTGGATTGCAAAATCAAAGAGAAATGAAATACGTTTTTAATTAGTAGATGTTGCTAGGTAGACGTTGTTATTGTGCATTGTCTGCTAAAAATTCTTTTCCTGTGGTTGCTGTCACAGTGAAGACTGACATGGTGGTTCACTTCTCTGCCATGATAGTCACTATCACAGCTTGAAAATGCTTTTTTCTGTTAAATTTATGGCAGCAATGTTTTTGTTGTGTTGTGGTTTTTTTTCCTCTGTTATGTAACATATTTGACATTTATGGATTTAAATATATTTGTAGGTGACTCACTTTTGCTTACCACAACTTCTCCCATTGCTCAAACATACCACGTCATACCTTCATGAGGTTTTTGAATTTTATGAGGAGATTCTTACCTGCCGCTATCCATACTCCTGTTTCAAGACTGTTTTTATAGATGAAGCTTATGTTGAAGTAGCTGCTTATGCATCCATGAGTATTTTCAGGTTGGTATTTGAGAAAATTAGATGTTCTAAATCCCCACAGGCCTGGGAGCTCTAGATCCAAGACTACTGAAAAATATTTGAAGTTCTTATTATTTTTGTAGCCTGAATTTTTGCCTTTATAGGTTGAAAAGGCTGGCTTTTGTTGACATTACAGGCTTTTAACAGCATTTCCAATTTTATCTGTTGTAAAGATGTTGGATTTGTGTCTTCTTCAAGAAAAAATTCTCAGTGACTTGCTTTCTGAATTAGAAACACTATGCATGAAATATTTAAGGTCAAATTAGGCACAGAAGTTTGGTTGTTATCTTTTTCCTCAGCTAGGATAAGGTACCAGGAATTCAAAGGAGTTTCAGCAGTTAAAACAAACTGCTTTGGCTCTACACAGAGAGATGTATATAGATGATAATATCAAGAGAACTGGCTGGATTAAAGATATTTTTTTAAAAATTACAATTTCATTGAAAAACCAGTAAATTATTTTATTTGTTTTGGCTTTTAAACCAAAGTCTCTATTTTGTTTCTTTGGAGCTGGTGCTCATATTGTGTTATTTTCTTTTTACTGGGGTCCAGCACAAATCTCTTACACAGCGCAATGATTATAGATGAAACTCCACTGACAAGGAGGTGCTTAGCACAGGCCCTGGCCCAGCAGTTCTTTGGATGTTTTATATCCAGAATGTCCTGGTAAGTGCTTTAACATTGTATTCTCTAGGAAACTGGGAAAGTCTAGCAAACTCACACTTTAATTTGCATGTTGTATTTTATCAGATTAATAAGTGAAACACTAATTGCAGAAGAAAGCAATAGAAAATAAAGAAATATAATGAAACCATTTCAATAAATGAAAATTCATGGATATTTTTGTTTTGTTTGAAAGAAAATATAAATATTCCCAAACCTGTAGGGATTGAACATATCCTCTCTCAGAAGTTATTGCTACTAAATGTTGTGGTGTGCTTTGGCACCTGGAAATTTTAGAAGGGAGACTCTTTTCTGTAATTAGTAACTTTCTGTCAGATATTTGGGATGAAGAAATGTGGCCTTCATAGGAAGTACAGTAGGAGCACAGAACTAATACATTATGAGGAAGTTCAGCGAGGACAACACAGTCATTAGCATCAAACAGGCCAGTTCTTTGGGGTGGTAAGCTGCCTGTAACTCCATCTTCTAGAGAATCTGGCTCTTGCTGTTCTGATCAGTATTTATTTTAGAGCCTTTTGCATACACTTCATATATCAGGGGCAAGATGCCCATTACTTTTTACATGGCAAAAGTACTATGTCCCACAGTATCCTTGGCTAAAAAGAAATTAGCATGTTTTTAAATTGATGTTTGTACTATTACAGTTTCTCTTGCTCTCTTCCTTATTTCTAGCTTGCTTCCATAGCGAAGACAATTTTATCCTCCCTCATAAGAACTCCCTTTTTAATGTCTGTTTTTTATTCACTTCATCATACCCTGTATGTCATTGTTATGTTTAGAATTCTAATTCATGGTTATTTTGCATTTTTTATCCATATTTTACTGTGTTAGAACATAACTCTCAAAAGAGATGATTAAAGGGGTGTCCACCAAATTGTGGGATAGGTATTTTATCTACTTGCCGTCCAGATATTCTGCATTGCATTGAGTTTTTTATCAAGGGATTAAGATCATATATTAGCAGTTGTTTTAACTTCAGTGTCAATTTCCACTGTTTCATTGTTACTGTTTCAGTTAAAATAGGGATTTTTTTAATATATTTTAATCTGGGCCTCTGTGGTAAAAGTTCAGTTTTCACTGGCTTTTCATTTTCATCGGTCCCGTCCAGATGCCAAGTTACATAAATTGGTTCACAGCTCATCAGACTCCTATTGACTTAAAAAAGTTATATAACCTTCTGAAATTCATGGCTATTTTGAGCTGGTCAAAAATACCATCCCTTACAAAATACTTTCTGGAGTGCTATAATTCATGCTTTTTTCTTATTTGTAGGTCAGATGAATGGGTGCTAAAGGGAATCTCTGGTTATATTTATGGCCTTTGGATGAAAAAAACCTTTGGTGTTAATGAATATCGCCACTGGATTAAACAGGTAACAACGTAATAGTAGCATTTTCTGTGTCTTTCGGGCATTTTAAATCAAAGAAGATGCAATATCAAATCAGAATGTAGTATAATTTTGCATTGCAATGTGAAGAACTGTTTAGTAGTGACAAAACTTGAGAACACCAAACATAGTAACCAAAATGCATTTCTGTGACTGCCTTATGAATAAGAATTTTCGTTGTCTATCTGTGCAATTGATTTTCCTCTATTTTTGTTTAGGCTTTTGCATTAAACTGAAAGAAAAAGTGAAAAAAGTGTGTACTTTTTTAAACATTTCTCATATGGGATTCATAAGGAGATATGTTTGGTGAATCTGTTGTATTGTGATGGCCATCTATATAGCTCAGAAGGGCTCCAGTGTTAGCTTGGATCAGAAGGGCATCAGTATCTTTCAGTATCATTCAAGTACTAAATGAAATAATGAAACAGGAAAAAAATCCCCATTGAGGGAATTTCTTTCCTTGGAAAATAAATTTCAGTCTAAACCCTATGTTTCCAAATGTAATGCTCTGAGACAGTTACTTTCTAGTGATAGCAGAAGTGACTGTTCATTCTTTGCCAGTAACGTTCATGCACAGAACGATGTGTGTCTTCTTCTTCTCATCACATTCTCTGATTCCTCCTGGTAATCTCTTTTATTTCTCTTGGTCAGAGACAATTTATTGAACAGTCTTTAAGTAAATTGTAGTTAAATATTGTTGTGGGTTGACCCACAATCCAGACCCAGAAGTATCAAGTGCTGATTTCTGCTGTTTTACTAAAGTTTGCCGTGCTGAGAAACATCCCTGATTTTAAAATGCTCTTTGTGTTTGTAAAAAAAGTTTTAATTAGGAAGCATGGCTTGAACAAAGATAGGAAAAGCTTTTCTGTCTTATTTAAATGATTTCTTTACTTTTCGACTTTATACTTGCTTTTGTGTATGTTGTGTTTTTTAGGAGTTAGATCAAATAGTAGCATATGAACTGAAGACTGGTGGAGTTTTGCTGCATCCAATATTCGGAGGAGGAAAAGAGAAAGACAAGTATGTTTGTTTAAGCCACAAGTCATTACAGGGTATGTTTTTATGGGGCCATTAATATATTCCTTGGGTGTGTTGTGTAGCACAAGGCCAAAGACTGCAGATCTTCAGCTGCCCAAGGCATGTATTACCAGTCTCATAAAGTACATCTTGAACATAATGTATCACTGTTGTTTTCTTTTTCTTTCACTTCAGCTCTTGAAGGGAATTAAATACAATGAATGTTTTTACTGTTGTTATGAAACTACTTTATAGTAAGAGGATGGGAGAGACTATGGAGCCAGAATTTTGACCTGGAGTGGCTATTTCTGGAGTCGTTAGTAATTTTCAGGCTTTTTACAGTATCACCAGTTTTCTTTTCTTTGCTGTTTTTTCCTTCCACTCTCAGTTATCACCTGGCAATCTTATACTGTGATTTCTTAATCAGCTGGAATAAAAAGTATTAGGTCAGTCATCTTTGAAGTACCGTGAACTGATAACTGTGAACTGGCTGGGTTTTTGTTTTCCCAGTAACTGTAGCTTCAGTTTTGCTAGCTTAGGAATTTTCCCCTTACCACTTTTGTCATACTCCTGTACTACCCACTGAGTAGTGGTAACCACTGGAGATAGAAAAGTATTGCTGGAAGTCAAATCAGTAAGTTGATCCAGATTTCAGTTACAACCTTTTGCTGGTTTTTCCCTTTTTTTTTTTTTTTTTTTTTTTTTGTTTTTATGCTAGTTATGACACAGCCTGACAAAGAATTGCTCTTTGGAAACTCGGGAGCAGCGTGTGCAAAACTGTCGGGTTTAGCATGTGGGAGAACATGTGAATTTCTTGAGGCTTTGCTGCAGCAGAATCCCCTGTATTATGAGAATACAACCAAAATTGTCTGCAGGAGTCGTTCTCTTGCATTTGAGTGCATACAAATCCATAAAAGTGCAGATATCCCATTTAAAATTTGAAGGGATAAAAAAAAAACCACTAAGGAAGTGTTTTCTGAAATCAGGAATAGGCCATATGGGCTAATTTCCCAGCCAAGTGAATCCTCAACAGCTACTGTGTTTTCTGGATGTTGATAGTCAGAGGTGCATCTCGTGTGTGTGTGTGTGTGTGTGTGTGTGTGTGTGTTGTAGGCATGCCAAGCGCTTACTCAGTTTTGCTTGTCTGCTCATGATGGATTTTGATTTAGTTCACTGTCCTGTTTCTTCTAAGTAGTGAGGAAGACCAAATACCTACATGCTTTTATCACATATGCCTCTGAAAAGCAAGTTAAAGCCAGCAGCAGTCATTTTCAGACGTGCTGACATGTTTTTTTAAGAAAAATTTGAGGTCCTGAATTAGGTCTTGACAGACTTTTTAATTGGCAGCATCACAACTTGACAGCATACTTTCCTATACAGAGAAACTAAATTCATGTGGGCAGAATCAGATGAGACTAGAGAAAAAGGGCCCAGGAAATCTGCAAAAATAAAAATCTCATTTGTACCTGCTATTTTTTTTCATTTTATTGTGTTTGTTCTAGAATTGGACACAAATAATTGACAAAATACTGTTCTAATGCTCTTAAATGTGCATTTCTTCTGTGTGATGTGTCACTGTTGGACTATATTTCTACAGCTATTCATGACTTCATTGTCTTATAGATTGTTAATAAGTCATAACATTGCTTAAGTATAAACTTGCTGTTTGTTGTAGACTGCAAAGTTTCATTATATGTAAATAAATTAAGTATATCTTCCAGACTCTGGGAAATGGTTTGTATTTCGGGGAATTGTTTTCCCAGTGATGTCTAATTCTCTCCAATATATTTTTTGCATTTCTTGTGGTTGTTATGATGTAGTTTCCTGCCAGGCATATTTGCATTACAGCAGTCCTAATTAATAGTAACATGAATAAAAAATTTGACTGATGACTAATGTTATTTTTCAACTACATTAGAAGTAGATTATGGAAATAGTCAGGGGAAAAAAAACCTCTTCAGGCATCTGAACTGATTTCTGTGCAAAACACAGGTCTCGGGTTCTTTCTGTTTATGTCTGGGGAAACACAAACATTGCTCTCCAGAGCACTTTAAAAGAAAAAAAAAAAAAAAAGCCAAAGCTTGGGAAAATGGAAGAAAAACCCCAAACTGCAGGTTAACTACTGTAGGGATGAAAGCTTCAAAACAAACCTTTGTATGCTATGTTTGCATTTTGTGTTCTTCCCTCTCAGATTTTGGTTCCCTTCAGTCTTTGATTGTGCTGGTACCACTCTATTGTAAAAATGAAAAGCCTCAAGAAGTTTAAATTCATTTCAAATGGGAAAAGCCCATTGACAAGTTTACAGTGAAGGACCAGAATGTGTTTGAGAACACAAACATTATAAGCTTGCACAGAAGAGCTAATTCAGTTTTTGCTTTGACAAAGGTTCTCGATCCACATCGCCAATTGTAATTCTCTTTTGGTTCCAATTCAGTAAAAGTTTTAGAATACAACAATTGAAGAAAAATACAGCTGAAAGAAATGTATTAATGTTGAATGGAATACAAAACATAACTGTCAAATGCAAACTTGTCTCAGTTTTGACTTGCAGTTAAATAATGTAACCAGTACCAAAATCATCAACACTTAGTAAATTTAAGAAGGCCAAGAATGTGAGTCCTGGCTTGGTTGTAATTTTCAAGAAAAGAATTTTACCACTGTATAATTTGAAGACAGATAGTTTTTATACTGAGACCAGATTATTATATAATGTCTGAGCCACAACCTCAGTTTCCTCCTTGCATTTCAATTCCTTCATGATTGCTAACCCTTCCCTACCTCAGAATACAGGAATATCTTAAGTAACAGGACAATTTTGATAAGGAGAACTTTAGGAATTGCCTGTGAACTAGAAATGGCAAGTAGTAAATCCAAGTACCTCGTTATTCATATAGATACTATACCTAAGTAAGATAGTACTTGCTTACAAATTAGAAATATTTTTCATTTTGTATCTTCTTAAAAACAGACATTCATTAATAAAGACAAGGGAATCTCCCAGTAAATAGAAGGATGGGAAAAAATTTTTGCAGCCAGTTTGATTCTTTCCATCTCCTGAAATCTTTAGAGCCACAGATAAGAAACTAAGTGCTGCTCCTGTCCTGTAAGAGCACTCTGCTGGCACATGTCATTCACCTGCATGGAAAGAGTGTTCAAAGTTAAAATGGCTTGTTTAATAGGGTCTTTGAAGGTTCTGGAAGACCAGTCTCTTCCTGAGGTAGCTGACATGAAAGATCAGTCTTACAGTGCTTATCTTTGATAGTTAAAATTCATGAATTATTTCATTCTGTCTTGCAGTGTCTTCTTCTGAAGTCTTTGGGCAAATCAGGTGTCCCCTTGGAAATAGTTTAGTTAGAGTCCAATTTTAAGCCCAGAAGTTTTACATTTTAATGTCTACATTAATTATAATTAAGTGATAATTCTATATAAATGTAGTTTTTATAAATGTTACATCATTCTAATGATATTTTATAGTTATCTAATATATGAATATGTTTATTTAAATATAACATATTCACTAGGTACAGTCACTTTTAAATGGAAGAGGAGGGATGTCAGTTGGTAATTTCCAGATGCAAGTCTCGGATTCCTTGCTCTGGTTGCTGCTATCACTGTTTACTGTAATACATGATATGTGTCACATCTCTTTGTACAGTACTTGCTGTGTGCCAGGGACATGTCACCTTTCTGTAGAAGTATGCGCTCATTTTAAGTGTGTCTTAATTTATAACTTCCAAGCAGTAGAAGAGATCCTGAATAATTCTTGGTGCAACTATAATGTGCTAAAATATCTTTCATTTCATAAAATGCAAAATCAAGAGCTGTTTTTTCTATTTTTCAGCCCTGCATCACACTTACATTTTTCTATCAAACACCCACATACGCTGTCCTGGGAATATTACACTATGTTCCAGTGTAAAGCACATCTCGTTATGAGACTTATTGAGAACAGGATTAGCATGGAGTTCATGTTACAGGTATTGAAATTATTATGTGACATTACAGACCACCTCTTGTCTTTGGGTGCGTTTCTATTTAAGTGGAGTTTAAGGGAGAACAAAACAGGTCATAGTATGATTCCATTTTTATTTTGGTTTTAGCAGAATAGAACAAACCTAGCTAATAAGTCAGCTCTTTTCTTAGACATAGCTTGTAATGGTATAACTTTTCACGTTAAGATGTTTCATCACTTTAGGTTATTGTGATCGGTTGTTACCACTGAAGACCCATTTTACTGACAGCGAGTAGTGCTGCTGTGGCTAATCTAATCCAATTATAAATAATGAAAGCAATGAGAACCCAGCTTCTGCTTTCTGCACTGTGTAGAATTTTCAGAACCTGATGACTGGTTTTTTTCCGAAAACCAGATGTAGTCAGTAATCTGGTTTATTGTGGATAATTTTTGAAAGCTGATCTTTTAATGGATTTTGTGTGTATATATCTAACTTTGAGCAAGTTGGTTCTTTGAAAAAGTTCAAGTGAAGGAAATTGACTAAAAAAAGCACCCCTTACCCTCTGCATTATGATTTGGTTAATTAAAGCCATACCTGTTGTAGTGACTAACTTCAAGGGTGCTTAGTGCCAGAAAATGAATGCGAAAAGGTGCTTCTGTATTCTGCTTTGAATTCAGCTTGTTTAAAAAGCTACTTGGTAAGTTGTACCTGTAAGCAGAAATGAGCAAAGATTTTGGTTTAATTTTGTTACTGTTAAACCTTTCTCTTGTTAAGAAGGTTTCAGAGCTTTCTCAGCATCATGGATGGTTTGCCTTAAGTAAAAATACACTTGTGTCCTCACATCATAATCTTTGATATAGAGAAGCAAATAATTTTCTTAAATGTCATTAAAGACTGTTTTGAGGCTGGTTATCAGAGAATAGTTTTATTGGCCTTTACTTTCAATTCAGCTGCAGCAAAACAGAAAACCTTATTTTATATATTGAAGTACTTAGTGAAAGTAATAACTTTGTATCATTTTAGGTTTTCAACAAGTTGTTGAGTCTGGCCAGCACTGCTTCATCTCAGAAGTTCCAGTCACACATGTGGAGTCAGATGTTGGTTTCCACATCTGGGTTTTTGAAGTCTATCTCAAATGTCTCTGGCAAAGACATCCAACCTTTAATAAAGCAGTGGGTGTATCCTTTTTATTTTTGGTCTGGATTGTTAATATGGAGAATGAATTTGGTTTTTAATTGGCACTATGAAAAGAACGTGAAGAAAGGTATGAAATAATTTTGTTTTAAACAGTTAAGTACATTATTCTTTGAATTCACATTTCTTTCTTAGTTATTTAGAGTATGCTGCTTTTTTTGCATGTTCTGTACTTGTAGAAATTTCATTATTTGAAGTTTTACTTTGGAAAAAGCAGAAGACTTGTGCTGGAATTTAAGGCCAAATTATACTAAAGGGATTCCAGAGGACACTGCCCATAGAAATATGCTGAAGTCTGACACGGAAAATGCTATAGTCTGGTGCATTTTAAGATGTGATTTCCAGTAAATCATCATGAAATAAGTAGCCTAAGGTTCAGATTGATAGTTTTAAGTTACATTGACGTTTAATAGCATAGTAGTTGTCTTAGTATTAAAATCCCAGGTAAAGTAAGCCTCTGTGTATTTATTTTTCGAATTTAAGTGACATGGATGAAGAAATGGGTTTTCTTATTTGGGATTGATATGAGGGTAAATGTAATCTTCCTGCATTTAAGAGGTTTAATTGGTAGTCTAGTCTGCAAGCTAAAATGATATGTGACTGCAGCAAAGCATTGCCACAGTATTCTATCAGAAAACAAAAGTATGCAAATATATTTAGACATTATTTGAGCTAATAATGTTAATGCATCTCAGTATTTAACTAAAAAACATTGTATGAGAGTGATTGCAACCTCCTTACCACACTTCAAACACTGTCGCACCTATGAGAGTAGGTTTTCTACCTTGGAAGACCACAACAGGTCTTTGAATTGTTTGGGAGGAAATCTTAATAACTGGCACTGTCCTA
The DNA here is from genome assembly GCA_013401255.1 of Urocolius indicus. Taxonomy (NCBI): domain Eukaryota; kingdom Metazoa; phylum Chordata; class Aves; order Coliiformes; family Coliidae; genus Urocolius; species Urocolius indicus. The sequence goes on along the minus strand of WBNH01007866.1, from coordinate 378,705 downwards.
TGCTATGAACAATTGCTGTGTTAATGCTGAGATTAAACCTTTTTCTGAAGATGCCACTAAAAAGACTTTAAGCTGTAACTGATGACAGAGTCACAGAGACCTTTTATGAAGGCAGCTACCATGAACAGAATCAGTCTGAGGTATCTAGCCAAATGACTGTATTTTGGGAGAAAGTTAATAAAGCATGTATGATAAAAAAGCCTCAATGAATTGGGAACTTCTTCCCTTAAATGTCAGGATATGAAAGAAGAACTTTTCTTTCCCTGCTTTTGCATTGCATTTGCAGAGACTTGTTGGGAGCACACACGAGTCTAAAATACTTCACTCTAGTGTTTTACTATGAACAAAGTGTAGTAATGGCTGACATACAAATAGTGAATTATAAAGTTATTCACAGGAGCAGTTCACTTGGGGAAATCATTGCCTTTGATGAAAATGCAGAGTGAAGTAATTTTTATCAGTCATAGCGTGTACTGTCATGTATATGTGAAGTCATCTATATACATATACATACACACACATATATGAATGCTCACAGTGACTCAATTTAAAAAACTACAATAAAATGCTTGTTAAATGTAGCGTAAGTAGAACCCAGAAGCTGATGTTTACATTTTCCTCTGAGCTTTCTTTCAGCTTTATTTACGACAAATCATTTTGTAATTACAGAAGTCTTACGCAATTACTTTGTCAGAGCACACATCAAAGACATTGAATATAGTGAGGTCCAGTGCAGTTTTTCATAAGACATTTTTTATTACTAGATAATTTTTGTTCTACTTCATTTTTTTCTCCATAAGTTACATGATTGTACCTTAAAGAACTGTTTAAAGAAGAACAAAAAAACATGAAAAGTTTATGAATGAATTTTGTTCCCTGGTTTTCTTAGGATGGGAAATTCTAGGAAGAAGAAAGCGTAAAACAAATGTAGAGAATGAAAACATTGAGGATTATGTTTGTTTATAACTACTGCATTGTGCTCTAGAATTCCTATACTGCTTATTAGAGATCAGAGTGGAGTGGTAAAATTTTATGGTAGCTTTGCATTTAATAGAAAGCGGAATGTATTGGAGTTGGAAATAAAACAAGACTACACATCTCCTGGGACTCAGAAATACGTGGTAAAGGCAATTTTCCATCTTATACCTACATGTACAAGTATGATGTTTACATTAGTAAGTATAATTTTAATGCTAATAACAAAATCTTGTGAACTTGAAGGGTCCTCTTAAAGTGACAGTGCAAGAACTTGATGGGTCATTCAACCATACATTGCAAATTGAAGAAAACAGTCTTAAACATGATATACCTTGCCATTCTAAAAGCAGAAGGTAAGAATTAAAATACAAACTCTAAGTATTTTTAGTACATATCTATGAAAACATATAATGCATTTGATGATAAATTTATGCTTTTTGAAATTTTGTGGTTTTATTTTGTTAATCTTACTCTGAATTAGATTTAGCTGTCATGTAAGGGTAGAAAATAGAATTTACTAATGTTTATGGAAAGCAAGAAACCTTACATTTTATATGCACTTCTTATCTGTAAGCAATTTTATAAAAGTTTTACAAAGAGCTTATTTATGTGGAATGAGTTGAATGAAGACTCTAATTAACCAAATTATTCAAAATGCCTTTGAATGGAAAAATTAAATGAGAGAGAAGACACATGTAGGCTAGAGGAGTGCCTCAAGTTAAGATGCATGAATGAAGCATTTGCATAGTTTTCCCTTTCTAAGTGACAGAACTGGTGAATAAACCTAATGAGCAATAAAAGTACCATACTTTCCAAATAGTTTATCTCAATTTCTTAATGCATTTTAATAACTATTTTTACCTCTTTCTCAGATTTGTGTGCTTATGTGTAATTGTAAAAACGGTGGAGCAAGTTTAAACCAATATAAAGTATTGGTGATTATTACTTGAACAAAACTGATGCACAGCTCAACTTTGTGAATATTGTTGCTGGAGGGAGCATTATTTTTCAGTGTAGTGAAATACCTGAGTACTTTGGCAGACTTAACTGTATTTATAGACATATCTTTGCTAACATGGTAATTATACTTTTTTTCTGTTATCTCTTCTTTAATAGAAATAAGAAGAAAAAGATTCCACTGATGAATGGAGAAGAGGTAGACATGGACCTTTCTGCTATGGAGTAAGTTAGCTTTTTGGAGTTTTCTCAGTGTGAGACTGAGACGTTCCCCTTGTCTAAAGCATGCCATTTTGAAGGATTTGATAGTAATCACAGAATCTTAAGGGTTGGAAGGGACCTTGAAAGATCATCTAGTCCAACCTCTTTGCCAGAGCAGGACTGCCTAGAGTAGATCACCCAGGAGCCCATCCAGGTGGGTTTTGAATGTCACCAAAGAAGGAGACGCAACAACCCATCTGGGCAGCCTGTGCCAGTGCTCCCTCACCCCCACAGTGAAGTTTTTCCTCATGTTTCTTTGGAACATCTTATGTTCCAGCTTGTATCCATTGCCCCTTGTTCTATCATTGGACAAGAATATTTTACCTTGTTATATATATGGTAAATGTCAAGGATACACCACATCTCTTTGCATTCTTTGAGACTTTCCTTCCGTAGCTGGGAAAATGCTGGAGAAGTGTAAAATGTCTGGGTTACCTACTGTAATCAGTTTTTTTAAAAAATCTTAGGCATGATATAATGAATTATTTGATTCTTTCTTAAACATTTTTATGGTGTCTTTCAGCTGACTTTATAGGTCAAACGTAAAAAAGAATTTGCTTGAAACAAAATAACAATTTTTGTTGGGCCTCAGTAAAGACCATTTAACTGGCACTAAGAAAAGTTCCTGCAAGCTGTGCTTCATTACAAAAGAATCCTTTTAGATTTAAAATAAGTGATTAAATACTTGGTACTAAAATCCATACTGATGTTATTTTCAGTTGGAACTGCTTAGCTCTTTGGAAGCATATTCTTGCTGAATGTAAATACCTGCTGTACCCTCCTTGATTTGGAACCATCTTCAGAAATACTGAAGATGTTGGTATCTTGTTTGCTGGCTGAGAGAAGTAAATAATCCAATCTTGACAGTTCATGGTGCCTCTTTGAAGAAGGGTAGATTGCTGTCAGCATAAAAATATTGGAGATTCTTGTAAACTTAACCTCATTATAATGTGATAAATTATTTTATAAGGGATATTTTCTTTGAGCAAGTTACTGGTTTTATGTGATTGTTGAATAAATAGTCTTTTAATTGTATTTAAGAGCCATTAGCATTGTGAGTAGTTATGTTCAAGTGGCCATTGCATTATGCTCAGTGAGACTTTAATGACCTTCTTAGAGCTACCTTTGAACTGGTACGTGGTTTTATGCAGTTTGCTTCTCCTTTGTTTATCTGCTAACCTTCTAATCTGCAATACTGTCTGTCTTTTATCCAGTTTGTATTTCTCTACTCCATTCTTCTAAATCCCACATATACACTCTTATTTTCACTATTCTTTCTTCTCCAGCTACTATCTTGACAATAATTCCAGATATTCCACAAATTTATGTAGAGATCATTCCAAAGTATTTCCTAATTCCACATCTGTATTTTACTGTTTCTAATTTTATGTGCGAAACCAAGTATAAGACTTTGTTGTATGGTTTGTACTTGTTACTTACGCACTTACTCATAGTGCTGTGTAAATACTGAAGTATGAAACACTTGTTTGGGTGGAATACAACTGAGTAATTTTATCTTTAGGACTAAAACTTTAATCGTGTTGATACTTTAGTTTTTATTATCATTTGGTTTGTCAGTTCTGTGTGTTTGCATGGTTACCCTTGTCAGCTTTTAATATCATAGCATGTGTGTTTGTAAAGCACTTTCACATCTAATGTTAAAAAACAGTATATAAAAAAAAAAATGGGTATTTACCACCAGGTTTTCTTTATTGGATTTGTTTTGTAATCTGAAACTGTAGAAGGTGATCAAGTACTGCTCAATTTTGAGAGTTATGTTTCTGAAGAAGTAGAAGTAAATATATTCAGATTATACAGCAGTTTACTCTGAACTCAAATCTGTAGGTTAAAAATACTAAAACACTGTATTCACTTTGATGTATTAGATATTTGGACAGGTTGCCCCAGGAGGCTATTTCTAGAAGCAGAAGATCAGACCAGGTGACTTTCTAACTTAGATTCTTTTATGGTTCTTTGAATCTAAATACTTCAAAAATGCCTCATAACTAGTTAAACATCTTTTGAGTATTTTTAGTCTTGAAATGTTGTAAGCTGTTAATGTTTTTCATGTCTGTCCTAGTGCTGATTCCCCATTGCTCTGGATAAGAATAGACCCTGATATGTCAGTACTGAGAAAGGTAGAATTTGAACAATCTGACTTCATGTGGCAGTATCAGCTTCGATACGAGAGAGACGTGGTGGCGCAAGAAGAAGCCATTCTGGCATTGGAAAAGTTCCCTACTCCAGCGTCACGCCTTGCACTGACTGACATACTAGAACAGGAGCAATGTTTCTATCGAGTGAGAATGCTGGCCTGCTTCTGCCTTGCAAAGGTGAGGAGGTTGTGTGGATTGGAAGAAATACACTAGACATTGTAAACATTTGAAAATGGGTCAAAACTCATCACAGTTCTTAACCTGCCTTCATATTTAGCCTCTTAAAAGTGTTTGCCAAGTATTTTTAACATGACTGATTTGAAAGGAAAGCTGTATTATTTTAGTCTGTAAATGGAGACTGCAGAAGGCTTTCATAATTGTCAAAATTGAGATGTCAGACATGAAAACCACACGGGATTTTTCCAGATTTCATTAAGTGGCAGAAATAAAAGGCTTTTGTTTCATTTTTCTTAGAGCCAAGATGTATTTTTTTTATTTTACTGGGAAGTTCCTTGGCATCTATGAGTGCTGGAGTTCATCTGTCTAATGTGAATTCAGATAGCTGCTCTATATTGTTTCAGATTGAATAGGGGCACAAAAATAAACATCCTAGTGGTCTGCAATGAAATATTTAAAACCAAATAATTGACTTGAAAAGGAAAGTTCTTTTTCTATGTAGACACAAAATTTGCATTAAGAATGAAAACTGGAGAACCTTATAAAACAACTGGGTGGAAACACAGAAGAATAAGAATTTCTGAAAAGGAATGTTGTTGACGTACTTTTATGGACATAAAGACGTACTCTGAACTCTACAAATTGTTAGTATCTGCTATGTGGCTGTTGAGAATGGTTCAGTACCTGTATAGAAATAAATCCTTTGGCCGTATTTTGAAAAGGAAAATCAAACAAATGTATTTTAATATTATAAAACACTGCTGTTATTCTGCCAAGGTATGTGCTAGCATTAGTACTGCTACTTTCTGACTTAAATATGCACATTTTGTAATGAATTCACTTGGAATATTTAAAAGTGCATTTTCCACAGGTAAACATTAAGAGAGCAATTGTTACGACTCTGGAGGTCTTCAAAATCTGCCTGGACACATTCCTGTGGGTGGACCTGCTTCTGCAGGGGGATTAGACTAGATGATCTCTAAAGGTCCTTTCCAACCCCTACCATTCTATGACTCTATGAATTCTTCTGTCTTGACTCTGAATTCTCAGGCAGTTGGACTGGAGATAATCATCACAAGTTTTGCTCAGTTGTAATTGCATGAAAAAGCTTGGGTCTAGAGTTAAGGTTATTAACTTACAGAAAAAAAGATTATAAGACTAAGCAACAAGTATGGCTGTGACAGTGAATCAAGGTGAAGGAGCATGGCAGGACAGACTTGTACATATGTTTATGTAAGTTACCTAGGAGGAAAGTGTAATCTATTCTATTAATAGCTGCAACATCAGGACATTTAATAAGAATCACTTCTTGTTTTCATTAGCTCAGTTTAATTTTCTCAGCTCGTAAATATTCAGGATTTGTATTCTATACTGAAAAAAGCCAAGTCTCTCATGTTTAGTGAGGAGAGGATTCTTTTTTGTTGATTTGCAGGTTTAGCTGGGCTGTGGTTACTATTGTAAAATAGTTTTAGTGTACTTGTGCTGGTACAGAGAAACGACAGGTGACAATGCAATTACAAAACTGAATTTACTACACTTTCTAAATGCATACTCCATTGGAAAATAGCACTTCTGTCTTTCATGAATAAAGCGTCCAGGTAACATATGAAATCCTCACTGATTAAGAAGTAGTACACGCACACACTTTGCTGAGTAATTCATGACAAATGACCCCGCAGAGGAAGTAGAAAACAGTGTCACAATAGTAATTCCTGGGAGTACACAGGTTCATTTGCCCTCTCAGATCCATTGAAGTGTTGGTCATGTGCTGTATGGTTTAGAAACGCAACAACCACACCACAAGCTCCTCTCAAGTATTGAGTAGTTTCATAGTTGTGTGTGATGTCTTAGGTCAGGTTTTCACGCTATACTGAATTGAGGGATGCAGAAGTAGAATGTACCTGTTGTCATTTTAAGTACAAATAATGCAGGACAGGATACTTGTGTTATACAGAAATGATTGTAATTCAGAGTATATAGCATATCAGTAGAATAAGTAGAAAGAAAACTTGGATTCTGTTAGTATTTAAAAAGAAATTCAAATGAGTCAGAACACATTATGACCAAAAAGTACTGGCAAAATGATGATTTAACTACTGTTGATTTAATTGTAAAATACTGTTGTTCATCTAGTGATGTTGCAAAATGAAATGCTTAAAATAAGTAGAAGTTTAAAATATTTTAACATTTATACCCCAATTTTAATAGAGAATATCTTGTCAACATAGTAAACTGATAATGTTTTATTTTACACTGCTACATAGGTTTCACATTTGCAATTTTAAGTTTACCGTATGTTTTCTAAGCAGTCTTCAGGATTAAGCTTCTTCTACAGAAGAAGTTATGTACCTTACAGGAAAAGCTAAACCTGTATCTTTAATTAGAATACGTCAATTATTGGAAAGGAAACATGTAGTCTGACTGCCGTGTTTTCCCTGTCTTAGTGAAAAAATAGTTTTCAGTAATAAAGCACCCATCTTATTTAAAGAGCAATGATGAAGCAGTTTGCTACCCATTTTCAGCCTTTATCTTAATGCCTATGTCATACCCTTGGAAACAAGAGAAAAAAATTAAAAGAAAATAATCAGATTCATTTTTTTCTGTGTGAAAACAGTTTTCCCTTAGTTTGTGGTGGGTCTTTAACAATGGAAACTCCTGCTACCCCATTTGGCCCCACTTGTCTGTGCACATACATGTACACTCACACAATCTGTCATCAGGTTTAATTTGTCATCAGGCAGAGGTGTTCTTGTCTGCAGGCTTTTGTTGCTCCATACAGCAAATGTGTGAACCCCAGGATGCTGGGAAGACACAAAAGCTATTTTGTCCTTGTGGAACCTTACCACTTTACACGGACTTTAGCAATAAATTTGTCTCAGTGCACAGTCTTTTTGTGAATTACAATTAAAGTTGGAGGTAATTGACTTGCCTTTCACTTTAGGGGTGGTCTTTTAGTCTTCGGGTGGCTAAAGCCTGCTTAAAGTCTAGGCAGAGGTTACTGGCAGGGTAAATTTGGGAAGCTGGCATTGCAAAAGCCTCTTCCATCACTGGCTTCTGTAGAGTCAGAAAACTTGGCTTACTTTACACAGAATTTTCATGTAAAATATAAAAGGAGAAATAATTAAGAACAGAAGTTTATCATGGAAAGATAATTAGTTGCAGACATCTATGTGGAACAATTTTAATGAAATTTACCTTTAACAAAGAGAAGATATACTGAGGGTGGCAGTGAAAACTTCGTTGATACAAGACAATACATTGGTGAAAATATGTATCTATTTTAAGGTCCGTATGTTCTTGGCAATTATCCTTTTATATTATGGGAAATGTGTATTTTTCTACAGCCGAACTAAACTTGCAGTGGTGGTGTTAATACGATTTCCCTTCCCCCCTAATTATACAGATTGCAAATTCCATGGTAAGCACATGGACAGGACCACCAGCCATGAAGTCACTCTTTACCCGAATGTTTTGTTGTAAGACTTGTCCAAACATTGTGAAGACCAACAACTTCATGAACTTTCAGAGCTATTTTCTGCAAAAGGTAAATTTTTGTTCATTGACCATTTTAAAAGAAAATTTCAATATACAAAAATGTTCCTACAGCCAGCAACTAAATGAACACATACAGTACAGTCCTGATTTACCCCTTCATAAAAATCCAAAGTAACTAGTTCTCTCTTGTATGTCCCATCTTAGTAAAAAATAATTTAAAATTTTAGCATGTTTTTTGATGTAGCAGAAGTTAAATTAGCAGTTTCTTCAGAAGAATGGAGTACATATAATAATAGTTCGTAAATACTTGAGAGCTTATTTGTAAGTAAAATTTATTGCACATTAACAAAGCTACTCATTTTATCTTTTAGGTGAAATGAGCAGCTGTCTTTGTTCTTTAATGGCAATGATATCATTCTGCAAGTAAAATCTCATATTTCTTAAATTGATGGGCTTTTTAATTCAAGGCATTGCATAATCATTCTTGCCCTCTGTTTTCTGTTAACATCATGTATTGCTGCAACTTATTTTGATGTTGATGCAAGTATTTTTACTGGGACCTCTAGTTATTTAGTTATACAGTGGATAACAAACCAAATTGCAGTGGTTTTCTCTCAAGGTTCACTTTACAATCAGTAGGTGATTGAGTTGTTCTTTCGTAGATTTCAAGTTTTTGAAGAAAACTTAGATTTTTGTTTTCTTAATCTGTCTAAAACTGTTTCATCCTTTTGCTGATGTCTTTTTCTTGGACTTTTGAATTTTTCTGCCCTTCCTGCCATTGTTCAATCTTTCCCACTAAATGTTACACTTCTCTCCCTTTTAATCCCGTGTCCCAAGTTTATGCATCTAGAATAAGACTCCTGAATTCATGTGAGTAGAACTTAATGAGCTGCTTAGCTCATTGTAAAATAAATACCTAGTCAGGCTAATACCTGTCTGGCTAATAATTCTTCAGGCTTCATTGATGGTACTCATTTCAGTAGTAGTTGAACTTAGATGTGGCATTCGTGTGAAAGCCCCCAAATTCAATGTCTCTCTCATAATTGGTTCCATAATAATTTTGTGTGTTCCATTATTTTGAGAATCTCTTGTTGGATATATATTTTTTTGCAAATTTCTGCACTACAACTAATTGTTGAGCAATAATGAAGTAGTTTAATTGATCTGAAATTTATATGCCATGTGGTAAAACTTTCAGATAGCATATAAATGCAACTTTTCAGAAATTTCTTATTGCAAATTTGTTATTTGCTTATTTTCAGGATGTAGCTCTATTCAGGAACATTATTTTACTAATAGAAGATCTTGATTTTATTACACAGACTATGCCTGTTGCCATGGCCCTTCTGAGAGATGTTCACAACCTCTGTCCTAAGGAGGTTTTAATGTTTATTTTGGATTTGATCAAGTATAATGATAACAGGAAGAATAAGGTAAAGAATGTGTTTATTTTAATCTCACTTTTTTGGATTAAAAAAAACTCAGTTAATATACTGCATGGTGTTTTACACCAGTAATGTAAATATCTGGCTAGAAAAGTTAATGAGAAGGTGATATGCTAAATCAAACAGTAAATGTTACAGTGTGTTCTGTAGCTGACATTTCTATGGCAGCATTTCTTGGATGTTTCAAAGCTATTTGTGCTTGTTGATTTACCAAGGACCTGCCTGTCTTCATTTGCACACATTTTTCCCATTTTACTCTTTTTTGTTCAAAAGACTCGTGTTGAGAAAACGGATATGAAACTAACATGTAGCATACAAAGCACTGGGTTCTTGGACTGTTTTCTACCTTGAGAAGAGTATTTGAAAGAGCAAGGAAAGGAAATGTAACGATACACAGGACACTGAGATTCTGGGTTCTGAATGTCAGCTCTAGCTCACAGAACTGGATTATGTTCATCTAGTTAAATAACAGTTGAAACCCAGGTTAATATTGTTCCATTACTAAATTGGACCATGTGAATTGAAAGTGTTGTCATCTGAAGTTCTTTCCCACACAGACCACCTCTGAAGGATGATTACATGACCTTACAGATCCTGAGGTGGTACAGAATTCCATCTCCCTAGCTACAGAGGAAGTCTACAACTGTTAGGAGTCTAGCAGAATCTTCCCAATTAAGTACACAAACTGAGTGGAAAAAATCTGAAGCGTGTTAAGCCTCACTTTCTTGTGTGTAGAAACACATACTGTAACAAGACATTTGGTGCAAGATTACTGAAATAATAGGACAATAGAGGGTGGAGAGGTAGAGTTAGACATGTAAATGCAGGCAGCAGTCACAGAATGTGGTGAGTCGTGCAAATATCCTACCACCACGGAGGGAGAGATCCTGCCTCACTTTTCTATGTGTCACTTCCACACATGTTTGACATGTACTGAATCTGACAGGTACTCTGTTTAGATTCAGCTTAATAATATATAAAACCAGTACTTCTTTCTTCTTTATAAATTTTATTTTTATACTTTTAACTGCTTACTAACATGGCCAACAAATAAGAGCCAGCATAATGAAAGGGGTGAAACTTTGAGCCCACATAAAAGGAGCGAATGAAGAAGCAAGATGGTCCTCACTGGGCAGCAATGAGCCCATTAGTTCATCTCAGAAGCTTGTGAAGTTACTGTCTAGATAAACTGATTTTCTGAGGTGCCAAGCATCCATTAACCTTGGTAACCTTGGTACTAAATGTAATTAGATGCTCACATTTATGAGTAATGGCTTTTTTTTTTCATAGAATCATGGAATCGTAGAATGGTAGGGTTGGAAGGGACCTTTAGAGATCATCTAGTCCAACCCCCCTGCAGAAGCAGCTTCACCTACATCAGGTCGCACAGGAACATGTCCAGGCAGGTCTTGCCGATCTCTAAGGAAGGAGACTCCACAACTCTTTAGGGCAGCCTGTGCCAGTGCTGCCTCACCCTCACAATGAAATAGTTTTTTCGTCTGTATAAATGGAACTTTTTGTGTCCCAGCTTCATCCCATTACCCCTGTCCTGTTGCCAGATACTATGAAAATAAGGGATGCCCCAACCTCCTGACATCAGAAAAATTTTCAGTGACAGATTTTTGCATTTTGATAAAACAACATATTACTATTAAGATGCTCCCATTAATATGCTCTTATTACAGAGTGAAGATTAATGATTGATAGTAAATCCACTTGGTCAATCATTCTGAAATCTGTTTTCAGAAAAATTTCGCCCTGTTTTGCTTTCTCATGCAGTTTCTCATTTGTTTTTTTGTTTTACGATCAAGTTCTGTACCGGTGCTGCACCATTTCTTAGTTTTTAAAGGAATTATACTGTTACATTTGTTTGTGTTTAAATGCTGTTTTTATTTAGTTTTCAGACAACTACTATCGTGCTGAGCTGATTGATGCCCTAGCCAACTCTGTTACTCCTGCAGTCAGTGTGAACAATGAAGTTCGAACGTTGGATAACTTAAATCCTGACGTTCGCCTTATTCTGGAGGAAATTACCCGTTTCCTAAATATGGAAAAGCTTCTTCCCAGTTACAGACATACCATTACAGTCAGGTGTGGTTTAATAATTCTTGTACACATGAAGAGAGCACACACATTAACTCTACTTTTGGGGGGTTTATATAGCATTCTGTAGTTAGTATTTGAGATTTTACTTTATGTGTCTTAATCTTAAGTGGCAAATTTCTTCCAGTTGCCATAAACTGATTTTGTCTCATTTGCTTTATTTTTCAATATTAATTTCTGTCCATGTAGACTTTTACTGTCAGGCAGAAGTTGTTCATGCTTGTGCCTCTTTAAGAAGAGCATTTATGAAAGTTTTGCAAAAGGTGATCCCGTAGATGACAGAACAAAATCTGAGCTGTGTTTTCTGTGTTAGTACAATTCTACAGAAACCAAACAATGGATTTGACATAGTTGGGAATTTCGTTTGTGTTCCTGCCCAGTTCAAAGTTAACAAGTGTCACAACATTAATGCTGTGAAAGTAACTGTAACATGTTAATTTGGATCATTCCAGAAAAAAAGAATGCAATACTTGATTTTGAAGAAAGCAATTTTATTCTTCTTGTCTGCCATTGCATGAACAGAATGTAAATCTCCTCTTTCTACTGTTTGTAGCTGTTTAAAAGCGATTCGGGTGCTTCAGAAGAATGGTCATGTCCCAAGTGATCCCTCTCTCTTCAAGTCCTATGCAGAATATGGACACTTTGTAGATGTCCGAATAGCAGCATTGGAGGCTGTTGTTGATTACACAAAAGGTACCTGTTTCAAGTACTTTTAACACATTGTAACACTCAAGATGTGGTAGAAAATTTATTCGTTATCTCATTAATGAAAGATTGAAATAATTCATCTATTAATGCTTTGTCCCAGAGAATGTAAGTTGTATGAATGTGGTGAGCATTGTTTCTTAGTGGCTTGCAAATTGAATCAGATACCTAAGTTTTGAAACAATGAGTAGACGGCACAATGAGTAGTGATAAGGAGGTTTCCCATTTAACACTTGATAATCAGTGATTTTGATTAATTTGAGTTCAGCTAGTAATTGCTAGTCAAAATTCTTGGGTTTTTTGCATCTGTATTAGGGTTATTAATTTTGGAAACTTAGATGACTATTGATTGATTGTGCTTTGCTATTCCTTACTCGTAGCTTACATTTGTGATGGTTCTGTTCTTCTACTGTTGTCTTTTTCTTAGCTGTGTGTTACAGGTCCTTGAAAAAAACAACCATGTAGCTCTCTTAAATGCCATTTCAAGTTGAAATTCATTCCTGACAGATTTTCTAGAGGCAGCTAGAAATTATAGCTGTAATGATTTGCATTTTGTAAAATTATTTCAGTGCTACATCATCCTGTGCATTTATTTATGTTAGTCTTTCTCTGTTCAGCAGGTTTGTGACAGTTCTTGTGTTTGAAGGGTTGTCCCTATGAAAGTGGCCAAATCCTTCATTTCTTCCTCTGTGCTCTTACTTTCTCTTCTTTGCTCTTACTGCTGTCATTCTGTCCAAAGATTTCTCAAACTAGATAGGCAACAGGAAGTTTTGAGGCAGTCTCTGAGTACCTGTTAGAATTTGGATGTATGCTTACAGACTGAAACTAGACTATTGTACAGAAAATCTAATAACTTCAAGGGAGGCCGTGCATGGAGTGTCACTCAGGCTCAGTCCTCAGTCTTCTAGTTCACCAGGCATTCTGGATCCATAACCTACTGTACGTGTCCTGTGTGGTGACCCTGTGAGTGATACCCAGCTAGAATTCAGAGCTCTCCTGCTGCTGTGCATCTCTGATAGGCTGCTTGCTTTGTTCCACCCTTAACAGAGTGTTTGTGGAAAGATTTGCTGGAGAATAGAAAGCTTACTCATCAGCCTGCTTCCTTTACAATAATCTCCTCACTAACTCATCCCACCCTGTGGAAAGAAAAACTGATAGAAATAATATTTTCTCATTAAATTCTTGACTTTTTATGAATGATGTTTATAGTGCATAACTGACTTGGTTAAGGAAGTGTTTGTACTACAAATATATTACATCTTTAAAACAGCTAATCAAATGGGTTGCTGTATAAGCAAGGTAGGGTAAGTTGCTTGAAATACTCTATGGAAGATAAAACTTAAATTGTAAAAAGTAATAAAAAGATTACTTGAAGAAATCAGTGGTAGAGCTGAAGGTAATTTTTGACTGAGCTCACTGTGAGATCTGGAAATGGTGGATTAGAGCATTACTATACCTACTTGCCTTGGCCCTTGCCAATGGCTTTATCTCTGATGCAGAGGTAATGTGTCTGCTATAATGTCACTACAGTTCACAACACAGCCTGTTATCTAACTGATCATCAGAATCATTTCTCAAATACAAGCTTCTTCCACTGCATACATTAACTTCTGCTGCTGCTATGAGGCTAGTGAGTTTTTGTTGGAGGAGTAAATCCAGCAGCTCCATGTGCTAACTGACTGCTGCAGCTACTCCTCTAGAAGTCGGCAGCTCTTGACTCACAGAGGCCCAGACCTGGCTCTGGAAGTAGGAATGATTGACCGCACACTGCCAAGAGGTCTGATTCTCGTTGTTCCTGGTTACCTGGTTTCCAGTTCAGGCTGGATATAAACCAGCAGCTATCAAATGCCTGTTGCTTGTGCCAAAGCTGGCTTTTTAACAGTTCTTGTGAAGGAAGCTGACAGATTTTGTGATTTCCATAAAAAGGAAAGTCTGTGTTTTCTGGGGCAATGTGGAACTCCCATGTTTTTCTATCAACTCTTTGGGTAGGAGTAGCACTGATTTTTTTTTTTTTTTTTTTTTTTGTAAGTTGTTTCAAAAGAAATCATTTCTCCATGGAACTGAGTAAGTTGTTTTCTTTGCTGTTAATAGTAAGGGGATTTTTTGAGACACTGTGAAATGCTTGAAGTAGCATAAAAGGACTTGGACAGTTGATCTAAACTGGCTTGAAATTAACAGTTTATTAACTTCTTAAAGTTAGCTTCTGATAGTTCTATGACTGTTAGTAGCTATATGTATACAACAAACCAGTTTCACGTTTAGAAGTGGTAAAAACAAACTGTTCTGAATAAATATCCATGACTATGAATCTCATGAATGTTAGTTTAGGGTTTCAGAGAAACTCTGCTGTAACTAAGAACTGATACATCTCTTGTAATTTGAAAAACCTCTAAATCTTTACTTCAGAAAGCAATCACTCATTTTTATGTCTACCAAAAGCATGAAAATCTGTACATCTTTTCCCAAAGCCTTCTCCTAGGCAAATCAGCAAGATACAGACAGGATGGGTAATCTGTGATATGGGTAGGAATTTGGGTCATGTGGCACACTCAGGCTGGATTAACAGTGGCTTTTACCGAGGCCGGCAGCCTGACATGAGCAAGTTTGCCCAGGGAACATGTTCCTAAATGATCTAGACCACAGCACTGAAAGCTCCTTCACCAAGTTTGCTGCTCACATTAAGCTAGGTGGTGAAATGGACGTGTCAGAAAGGATTCTGTGAGAACCATCTTACAGAGAGACCTGGACAAACTGGAAGAGTGGGCAAGTAAAAACTGTATGAAATTCAGCAAAGACAAGTGCAAGGTCCTGCACCCAAGGCAACAAATGATATTTTTAGATCCCTTCTGACTGGATTGTTATCTTGCACCTGGGAAGGAACAACCTCGTGCACCAGTACAGGCTGGGGGTTGACCTGTTGGAGAGCAGCTCTGCAGAGAGACCTGGGAGTCCTGGTTGATAATAAACTAACCATGAGCCAGCAATGTGCCCTCGTGGCCAAGAAGGCCTGTGTCATTCTGGGATGCATCAAGAAGAGTACTGCCAATGGGTCAAGGGAGGTTCTCCTCCTCATCTACTCTGCCTTGATGAGGCCTCATCTGGAGTCCTGTGTCCAGTTCTGGACTCCCCAGCTCAAGAAGGACAAGGAACTTCTGGAGATAGTCCAGTGGAGGTCTACCAAGATGGTCAAGGGACTGGGACATCTGTACTATGAGGAAATACTGTGGGACCTGGGACTGTTTAGCCTGGAGAAGACTAAGGGAGGATCTCATTAATACAAGTATTTAAAAGGAGTGTATCAAGGAGGAGTGGCACTTTTTTCCTGTTGTATCTAGTGATAGGACAAGGTGTAATGGGCATAAGCTGGAACGGAAGAAGTTCCACTTAATCTTAAGGAAAAACTCCTTCCCTGTGAGGGTGAGGGAGCCTTGGCACAGGCTGCCCAGGGAGATTGCCTCCTCCTCTGGAGGTTTTTTAGAACTGGCCTGGATATCTTCTTGTGTGTCCTAGTGTAGGTAAATGTGCTTTAACATGGACTAGATGATCTGTAGACTTCTCTTCCAACCCGTGCCATTCTATGATTCCATGATTCTTCTAATAAGATTTGTCTGCCCAAGATGAGGTTTAATTTGTCATTAATACACTCCCCAAAATGTATTGTAGCTGCTATATAAATCTGAAGACCAGATTAAATTATTGTGTTTCTTGGTTCTGTTATCTAGTCCTGTCAGCCTGAAGGATTTGTCTCCTAGATTTCTCATTTTCTAATCAAAATCCATTTAAAATCTTTTTTGTTAGCAATTGAAATAATGGCAGCTTGCTTGTGATTGTGACTTAATGTGTTTGCCATGTTGTAGGTCTTTGCTGCAGGGTTATGCAATATTATTTTTCTTACATGCAAAGCATCTTTTGGCTGCAGTGCTCTAGCAGCCTTTTATCCCAAGGAAGGTAGCTGCATGGAAAAGCAACTGTGCATGGAGTTGAGCACAGGCAGTCATTAATCTCTTCAAAGCAAAAGACTTCCTCCTAAGCCCAGGGAGAGATCTTATGTTCTGCTTGTCCAAAGTATTTAAATAACTTCTAATGGAACTGAAGTGCTGATTCTCATAATAGAATTCAAATAATGGCCTCTTGCTTTAAAAGCAACTTACCTTAGTGAAATAACAAGGAAATAAGAGGCATTAGAATTGATTGAACTAAGGTTGTATTTAAAATTTTGTGACTGAAAACTGACTGAAATGAGGGTGAAAAGCTAAACTGAGGTATTTAGAATTGAAAATACAGTAGACTTGGGAAGAAACAAACACATTGCTAGGACCACAAAATTGAAAGCAACAGAAATGTTTTTGAAGCTGTCTATACAGAAATGATTTATACAACCCAAAATCAGAAGTAAAGCAATGCCTAAGCAAGCTCTTCATTGTTTGGAGGAAATGAGAGTAGTGCTGTAAAAACTTTAAATTATGCACTTAAGAAAAAGGTTACATAACAATTCTTTCATTTTTTGCGTAATAGCTGATAATAGCCTGTGTAGTTGGCAGTTTTGCAATGTTACCCTGACAATCAAAAGAATTTTGTAATGTAATTTCAATTTTAAACTAACAAGGTGATTGTGTTTCCAATAGTGTCAGGCAAGAATTTTCTGCAGGCATGTGCTGTAGGTTTCAAAACCCATTTTAGTGGCTAAGTATGCTGACTGTAAAGAACTGAGGAAGGCTACTGAGAGGAGTATGCTTGCTGTTTTGTATAAGCTCTGTAGACCTCTTCTCTCTGTCCTGTTTATAGATAATAATCTTTCACAGATCCATCTGTATGAGAATTGCATATTTATTCCCTATAGAAAATATTAAACTTCTGATTGTTAAAATGATATTTGAATGCATTTGTTCTAGGAAGCACAATATCAAGATATGAGCATTTGCTCTGTGATCTTCCCCATCAATGATCACAAGTGACAATTACCTGCTAACTGTCAAGTTGGTGGTTATTGAACAATTGAAGCATGAAGGAATTCCATGCAGGTTTCTATTTCACTGTAAAGTAAACCACCTTTTACTTGGAATTCATACCTTAATTAGTGAAATTACTCTTTAGCTGCAATGATTGTTGCTCTTTTTGTGCTAATTCAGGAACTTGTGATTGTCTTGATCGAAATCCTTCACATTTATATATATTTATAGGCATTTTCTTTTTTCTTTGCAGTTGATAGGAGCTATGAAGAGCTACAGTGGCTGCTTACTATGGTTCAGAATGATCCTGTGCCCTACATAAGGTTAGTGAGTTGTTGAAGGGATTCTATTTTCACTAGTACTGGAACTAAGTAAATTCTTGGCCTGGAATTGCTAGAATAGATCAAATACTTCACAGTTTAAAACTACTTCACAAACCTGCTTTTTCTTTTTTTATTTTATATACATTGAAATGTGTTTTGGTGTTTCAGCACTTTTAATCTCAAAAATTCATGTACTCTGTTCTTATTCTACATTAGCTTATTTCTGCCTTTTATGTTGTACCCCTCTGGTGGAAGGCTGAAGTTAGAGGTTGCTTCCTGATCATGTTTAAATGTCATGCTGCATATGGCAAAAAGACTTTGTGATAGTTAGAAGAGACAAAGTTTGAGTGCACACAGTGTTTTGCCTGCAAGGAGTGTAAAGCAATTGTGAGACTGTAGATGGGGTGAAAGGATAACATGTGAAAACATGGTGTCATTTCTAATATGGCTGTTTCAACTTTATTTACACCAATGAATGGCTGGATATTTTAGTACATTTGTTATAAGCCTATGAATACTGAGAGTCATAATCATGGCTTTTCCCCAACATTGTCGTCTTATGGCCACCATTAAAATACAGAGTTTCAAAGAGAGAATTACTTTTATTTCCTCTCTAGAGGTGATTTCTTACAAAGATCATAGCTGCAAGATTATTTTCCATTTTATTTCTGTCATTCTTGTTAATGAAAGTAGATACACTTAGACTCACTAGGGTTTAGCTTCAGTCCAGGAAGGAGATTTAATTTTATTTGTATCTTTTTACAAGGAAGATTTAGGTTTTTAATTGAGAGCAATGTGTAAGTCTCTTCTAAAACAAAAGGAAAATGATTTGTGAGAGTTTTCTTGTCCCAGATGTGTAAGACAGCAAAAGCTGGCTATACAGGCAAAAAAGTTAAAATAATAAGTAATGGAACAAGTAACTTTTTCTCATTCATAGAATGTTTTCAAGGCCAGGTCCAAAGAAAGTGGGAAAAAATGTATCTACTTTCAGCTCAGTGCGTAAATATTGTAAGCAAACACAGTAAGTACAGCACTTTAGACAGCTATGTAACTTAAGAGGTGACAGTGTTCCTTTTCAGAAACATGATCAAGTCACTGGTTTAGGTCCTGCCATTTGTATAGTCATAAACATTTAAAAGTTATTATAAAACCTCTAGTGTCAGTTTGTATGGAATTCGTTTGCCAGTGTTGCTCCTTTGTAATTATGAAGTCAGAGTGCAAATAAGATGGTCAGTAAACAGAAGAGCATAACGTAGCTTTCAGTTTTGTACTTAACTGTTAAAAATGTTAAGATCCTACTGCTTTGGACCTTACTTTTTATCTTGAAGTTACATTGCTGGTGATAAATCTGTGTCTATGCATATTTGGACAGGAGGAAGAGCTAAAAACATAAAACTGTTGAATAAGTTTGTAAGGATACTGCAGACTGAACAGACTTCATATTCTGAGTGTATGTATTTGATTTAATGAAGATTATGTTTTCTATTTCTCCTTCAGGCATAAGATTCTGGATATGCTGACTAAGAATCCACCTTTTACCAAGAACACAGAGTCCCCTTTATGTAACGAAGCCTTGGTAGATCAACTTTGGAAACTGATGAATTCAGGTTGGTTAGTTTGTGGTTTGATTGGTTTGTTGTGGTTTTATTCTAAGAGAGTTTTTATAAAATAAGTGTTAAAGACTTGCTTCAGAATATCCCAAGTGCTCTCTTAGTTTCAAAAGCTAGAAACTGAAAATTTAGTGTCAAAAGTTCAATGTTGTGCATGTACTTCCAGAACTTTCTCTGTGACACGGGGCACAAACCCTTGGTTTTCGTTCTTTTGTCTATTGCTGTAGTGTGCTTTGATGTACTTTGGAATAGAATAATCCTTTGACCCAGATGTTCGAAACAAATGTTTCCTAAGTTGATTGTGTCTGTCATCAGAGAATGGTAGGGGTTAGGAGTGACTTCTGGAGATCATCTAGTCCAACTGCCTGCTAAAGCAGGTTAACCCAGATCAAATAGCACCAGAACGCACCCAAGCAGGTTTATAGTTTCTGTAGATGAGATGGTCTCTCTCTGTCCTCTTTTACTGAACTGAGACAATATGAGAGGATAACATTTGTACAGATAATTTAAACGAGGTTTTTACAAGTGTATTACAAACCTAAGACTCAATTTGTCTTATGTGATTAGGGAAGATCCTAATGAGAGAAGGGCTTCCATCTTTACCATTGACCTGTTTTTCATTACTGAAGCAGCTTCATCCAGTCCTGACAAACTGCCCTTTAACATCTGGCATAATACTACATAGTTGACATATAAACATTTATGTAGCATTTTTAGATCATTGAAAACTGTCTGTTCTCTGTGTATCATTATTTTTAGTGTTTAAAAGTATACAGCCACACTGCAGGGGTTGAAGTGGAGAGACTACTAGTAGTTCAGTTTTGTAGTATTTGCCAAATGTCAGGCACAGAAAATAAACAATTTTGGTGTTCCCGTCAGAGAGTTTGTTTTTCCTTTTTCTTGAGAAGAGTGTGTGCAGTGTTACTTACAACCATTACCTCTTTTTGCTAGTAACAAATGTACATTTGTATACATTCTTATTATGACTCATGTGGCTTTTAGGTACTTAAATTTCTACACATGGAGATGACATAATGTTTCAGTTTATTTTCTGTAAGGGATAACTGTAGCATTCCAGGGTGCCTTGAAAAAAAGGTTTGTTAGTGTGAGACAAGTTAGTAGCCAGGTTTAAAGCTGCATGAGTTGCTTTCATTTGGCAGAAGCACATGCAATACAAAACAGACTCTGATTGATGTAGGTAATCTTTTTTTTTTTTTTTCTGGCTTAATCTGCATTAAATTGATAATGCTCACAAGTTCCAAAGATTGCAGAAAAATTCAGCAGCCAACTGTACTTAAGCCTATCTGTTCCTAAGGAAAAGAGGAGATAAGAATGGGAATCCATCGTAACAGTTTAAGATGTAATAGTTTAAGAAGCTGAGTAAATTTTTTATTGTTAAAATAGTTTTTAAAATAGTATTTGTTAATATGTCATTCTCTGGAGAGTATTTTAACATTACAAATGTTGAGATCAATATTCATATCGCTCTCCCTTGTAACTGAGTAAGTGTATTTAGTAGCCCCACGAAACTAATTGGAAACTAACAGGGATAGATCTTGTCATTTTATTTTGTGCTAAGTCTTGCAAAGCCGTATTGACCTGATAGTTGGCACATCTGCGTCTTGTTTATCAAATATAGTTCTATTCCTGCTGTGGAACAATATGTTCAATAAACTTGTAATCAGTGAAGAGCTGGGCTAACACCAGAATCACTGTATTTGCAGCGTTGCACCAGATGTTAGGTGTCTTTCTGTTGTGACTATATGAAAGCAGTACACAATTTGCAATGAAAAATGAAATCAATAAAGCATTACTTTGTGCAGTAAGAATACATTTTGCCAGTATGAATACAAATTCAAGTATTCAATATCCAGTTGAAGTACATGACATAGTAGTAACATCAGGAAGCATATCTATGCGTTGCTGTTATGTGTTCTCAGTGAGGTTTCCAGGGGGTACAGATCTCAGTCATGCTTACAGCTCTTGCTACATTTCATGGAATACATAGGCAAGTGTGACCAAATCCATTGATATAGTCAGACAGTTTGGTAACAAAGTGTTCTATTTAATTGTCCAATAGTAAAACTTAATGTGAAACTTCAACAATAAAAGCATATGGGTTTGAGTCTTTTTATTTTTCTTTCTTGTTATGTTTTTATAGCACTTTAGTTCCCAGTCTTGTTCAACTAACCATGTCTAGCTTACAACTCACACAACTTAAAGCTTTCCTTTTAAACAGGATATGGCAAGTGAGTTTGAGTCAATTAGAAATTACAAGGGAAGTGTATCTTAAGCACAGAAAATGTCATACTCTGGTGGATCCAGATCACTTAAATTATTATTTGTGGGGAGGAAAAGACTGTATCTGTTTGCTAACAATAACTTCTTTTGGATTTTAGGAACTTCACATGACTGGAGATTACGATGCGGTGCTGTGGACCTTTATTTCACACTTTTTGGCCTCAGCAGACCTTCTTGTTTACCATTACCAGAGCTTGGACTTGTTCTTAATCTAAAAGAAAAGAAGGCTGTACTTAATCCAACGATTATCCCCGAATCGGTTGCAAATAATCAGGAACCTGTGAACAGTACTAACAATCACGGACAGTCAGTGGGATTTCAGAACACCGTAAGCACAAACCATCTGCATCCATCCTGTTCAGCTGCCTCGGAGGCCTTGCGTTGGTTGCTGATTTAATTTTGTATTGTGTTCAAACTTTTCATGCTTCACCTAAGTTACCATGATACCTTGTTACTCTTTATTCCTTCCACTTGAAAAACTGGCATATACCATAACATTTTATACTCTTTTTAACTGTTCTGCACAGCATATGCAAGCTTTTTTGTTATTATTTCTCATCTCATCATTTCTGTTCTTTACAAAACATCACTTTTTCTTATTGCTCGTGAGACATGAAGTGATTCACAGAAATGTTTGATGCTGTGATGAAATCTTTTTTTATTAGACTAAGAATATTGCTTATAGACAAGTTATGTAACTTTCCAAAACAACACCTTTAATCAGTAAATTTACCTAGATATATAAGTACATAGATACATGTCTTTTTAAATAACTTTAAGAGATGTGAAAGTTGGAACTTTAACACATCTTCATTGAACTCTTGAATCTGTCTAGTACTCTGAAGGATTTGTAACAACTTCTGAAAAATCACATCCATTAAGTTTGATATCTTTCTGGCTCCAGAAAGGTTTAATTAAAAAGTAGATTTTATAAGCTGTTCAAGTCATACTTCTACAGCAGTGGCAGTTTTTCCTAAGAAGACTTAAGTACTTTTGTTGGGCAAATTTAATTCTGAGGGAAAAAACTCAACAGACATGGAAATAATGAGTAATTTTCCTAACAATTTCAAGAATGTTTGATTGAAACTGCTTAAGAGTAAATCCTGAAAGAGAGAGTGAAGACATGGTTAACGTATTGGAAACTTTCTGCCCTTCTGAATTGGATGATTATTTCTTCATTGGTCTCATAGTTAAGTTCTAAATTGGTTTTATTCATAAGTATACTGAGAGTGCAAATTATCACAGTACTTTGCAGGCTGTTTCCAGTAGGGGGAGAAAATGATGGTGAAGTCAAATCTCTTCAGTTACCCTATATATTTATAGAACGTGTGATAAGTCCTGATTCAGTGTGCGTAAACGTCAGTATTAAATAGCAGGAGACATTTTATTGACAGAATTTCAGGCTGCAGTTCAAGGAACATCTGAACTTTTTTCACAGCCACGGATTATTTTAATTAAAAAACTTCCTCTTACCTCTTCTTTTTCCTATACTATTCTCTCCTTTTTGCCAGCACAGTTCTTGTTGCTGCATAGTGAGATGGATCAGGGGAAGATCTGGTTGAAAAATACCCTTTTATATGAGCAGATATTTCAGTTTCCTGGTCCGGTTCATCATGTAGTTACACAAATGCTTGTGACAACCCAGGACAGAAATGTGTGAGGAAGAGAAAGAGCTTTTAGCATCAGTACTGACTTACACTAGTGCTAAAATACAGCATTAGTATAAGCCTCAATTCACACTTCATCCCTCGTATCTTCTCTGATGCCTCATCTCCTTTCTCCTATCCCTTTCAGTTACAATGGTAACCTTAAAGTAAGTCTCCCAAAATTCAGACAACTTTTTTCCTTGTTAAAAAAATAAATCAAACCAATAACAACAATAACAAAAGAGAGCCTCTCACATCAGCTTAAGTTTATCCAGTAGTATTTCACAGCAGTAGTATCTTGGGTTAAATAATAAGGATGAAAAAAGGGAAATAGGTGTTTGAGAGGCAAAAAAGAATTGACAGGTGATAGAATACATCAGATGAACTAGATTCTTTAGAGAAGACTGCGTATTCTGAGAGCATAAGCCTGTTAAATTCAATACTGATAGACCTGTGACACTGAATGTGCTGAGAATGGTAAAACTTACCCACTTCATAAAATTGAATTTGAATTGTTCAGGGCAAGAGTTTGTGAGGCTAGAGTGCCCTTTGTAGGACAGGAAAAACTGTTCAGTGGAGCAGCGTATGCTCTTGAGCAGCTGTGATACGACTTTGAAGTAGTTTTTAGTGGGGTTTCAGTTACATTTGCTTCAGTGGATACTTTAATTTTCCTTCTGTATTTTATGTATTGGGCTTGTTGGAACACATCTCCTGTTCTAATGATTGTATGTTTAACTTAGACTCTCCTGCTATTTTTATGATCCTTTGACTCTGTGTTGATAATCTAAGCAGTAATTTCCAAAACCGTTTAATTCTTTCTAGTAAATATTGTTGTGAAATCCAAAAAAAAACCCAAACCCCTGAGTTGTAAGTGCTGGTTATGATTTGTATTCAACAGAGTAAGCGTTAGCTTGTAAAGCCAACGAAAAGAAGATTTATCTAAATCCCATGTGTAGACCAGAGGCTATCACAGTTTTTCAACTGAGATTTGGGCTGAGGAGAGTCTGCGAGGCACAGATTTATAGAAAGGCTATTCAGAGGCAGCAAATGTTGTTGCACACCAACAGTACCATGATTGTGAGAAGGGACAGAAAAGATGCCAGTGCTAGATATGCAGGGAGAGCAGGGATAGAAGTAAAGAGAAACTATGTTTGTAGGAGAGGTTGGCACAAATCCATACAGGGTTTTAGAAAATACTTTTTGCCAGAACTACAGGGAAAACTTTGTTCAAACCACTCACTTGACTCAGAAGTGTTTTCAACTATCAGGTCTCTTTTAGGCTGGAACATGGCTCTTGCTATCTTCTAATTTTGATCTTTTAATGCTGCTTCAGGAGGATGATCATCTTATTAAAGAAACAGCATCCAGCATTTCTGGTCATCAGCAGGGGGTGAAGAGGAAAGCTGATATGCCACTCGGGTCTCCATTGGAGCCAGGGCAAATACTAGAGAAGAATGAAGACAGTAAAGTCAAACTCAAAATCAGAGTAAGAAATGGAAATTCAACTTGCACAACATGTAGGATGCACAGAATAACAGCCGTGGCTTGTGCTGTCTTCCCGTAAAGCTGTGTTCAAACAAAAGACATGTTGTCTATATGTGTACGGTAGTTATTACGCTTACGTTGGTGAAATCATTTCCCATCAGATTCTTTATTGGCTGGAAAGAACTAAAGTTGACAAGTTAATGCAACACACAGCTTCACAGTAAATTAGGAAGAAGAAAAGGCACTGACCCTTCTTAGTTTTATTGAATTTTTATTCCTTTGCAGTGGTAGATATCGCTTCCTTTCCCTCTCACCCCCAATTTACTTTAAAAATAAAATAGTAGAAGTTCTGTTTAGTAATATTCTGATGAGTTATTAGCATCTGCTTATTTTTTTCCTGATATCTTAGTTCTCAAACTCTCAAGAAGAGGAGGAAATTGATATGGACACAGTTCATGACAGTCAAGCCTTTATTTACCATCATTTGAATATGTTGGAGAGACCATCCACACCAGGTATGAATAAATTTATTGGCAAAACTATAGTACTAATGTTTCAGCTGTTTCATTTGGGTGTGGGGGCGGTTCCCATACATACAGTGTTGGTGAGTGTGAAGTGTTTAATTGAATTCCAGGAGATGTGTGTGTAAAGAGCATTTTTTTAGCTTCCAGTACATTTATATATGACGATATATATGTGTGTTTTCATGCGTGTCTAAGTAAGGCAAGTATGTATCATGATTATAAAAGTCAAAAGCTAAGAATTGAAATAATGTAAAGCTAAAATAGAAGATCATAAGCTATTAAGTAAAACTTACTTTGCCATAGTTAATAATTTTGAAAGTTAACTTTTAAAAAAATAGCAAGAACATTCAAGTTAAAAAACCCCAACTTTAATCATAATGAATTAGAACCAAACATCAATAGTTAAAAAACAGAAGCTTCAAAGATGATTAGAAGGGCATTTCTAAGTTGAAAACTTTGCATCTGTGAGTAAAGGTTTCATATCGAGCACTTCCACTGCTTCTATTAGTATCTTTTCCATAAAATATTTGACAAAAATACTTCTGAAAGAGTAATGTTTCTTAGAAACCTGAAGGCAGGCTGAACTTAACTGATCTTCTACTCTCTTTACTTACCTGTTGCTAGCAAAGAAATTCAGTGGTTTTTCTCTTTTCTGAAAAGTATTTCAACCACATTTCTTACATATAGTTCCAGCGTGTGCCATTGGAGGTGAGCTGAGGTTGTGTGACTATGCAACAAGCATTTTGAAAGATATTTGATACACATCCAAAACAAGATTTTAAGGTTGCAGTACTGCAACATGCAACAGCAAAGTATTTGGCTTAAGAAGTAGAATTCAGTGTAATTGCCCTCTTGGTTGTTTTTCAGTTTTTATCCAGTGGCTGCCTAACGTGAAACACAAACAGACCTTAGCAGCAGGATCTGGAACATTGGTCCCGTCTTGAGTGCCCTAGGTCCTGAGCCACACTGGCAGGCAACCTCCTCTGCATTCCCTGTAACATGGCAATTTACTGGCCTCATTTAAGAAAAGGTCTGGTGGATGTTCCTGTTCTGAGTATCCTGCTGAGGCTGGTGCCTTGGTGCTGGCTGTCAGCATGGAAGCTGTAGGCTCATACTCCCTTAGGGCCTAGGACATAACATTTTTACTTCCTTGGCAGATGCTCTAGCCACTTTAGGGGCTTTGGGTTTTTTTTATAAAAGGTAACTGCTGTCATTGCTTAGCTAACAAATTAAGTTCGTATGGGTACATAAAACACAGGGAGGTCTAGTTTCTGAATTCCAGATGGCCTTTGGTTAATGACATGTGCCTGTAGAGCCAGCTCCGCCAGGATGGATTTGCTCTTAGAGAGTAGCAAAACTCACAACTTTTTGCATAAAGCATAGGCATTTCACCAGAGAAGGAGATTGCATATAGATTGCTCTCATGAACTTGGGACCCTAATTCCTCACAACCTTTACTTTAAACCTCTCAGGGTTGCTTTGCATTTTGTTCTTAGTGTTGTGTAGTCAACCATCACATTTTCTGTTACGGCAAAGAATGACACATCCAGAGCACACGAGTGCAGAGCTGATCCGCTGAGGATTAGTATTTATAACTCTTACATGATATTTTGCAACAACTTTTTTTTACTAGATTTACACACTCTATGGAGTATAAAGTCATAAACAGAACTCTGCCAAATACTTCACAAATAGCACTTATGGGACTCTCTGTTTGCCAGCTCTGCGCTCCAGGACTGTTGCATATTAAGTTTGCACTAGAGTTCAGAAAGGGTAAGGTCTGATCAGGAGTGGAGTAATGGCCAGTTGACTGCTGCTTTTGTAGACCTACAGCAGATAAAAGCTACTTCAAGTTTCACTTATGTGCTGAGTGACCTCCTCACCTCTGCCATTTAGACATTCAGCACACTGGAATACGTTTTCTTTCCTAGGTAGTAAATGAGACAAATGCTGGGGTTTCGCCACAGAATTCATTTTAAATAAAGAGCCCTTGAAGAGCATTATTTTGCATTACTTCAGATTGATTTTATTTCTTTTGTTTGTGCGATTAGAAACAGTTCCACTTCAGATATTCTTTGCTTCTAAAATTTCACCTGTTTCTTATTCATAGCATTTTTCTTAGAAGCAGAGATGTATGGATTTCACACTGGGTAAATAAAGACAGTTCAGTCTTTAGGAAATGGTATCCTGCTGAGAGGAAACAGATGGGGGAAAAATAAAAGCATATGTAAATAAAATTGTTCACACGTAGGACTGTTCTGTTCTACAGTGGAATCACAGATAATGTTTCCTGAGGGCCTGGAGTTTTTGATGTAGGATGGATGCCCTTCAGTGAGTGTTTGTTCTGAACTAGATTGACAACAGATTCTGAAATGGTCTTAGTATCTTGTTAGTAAATCTGTAAGATCTTGTATCTGCCTCAGTTCTGTGACTTTTACTTGGAAGGCAGCAAGCTCTTAGTCCATACTCAGTTTTCCTCTCACAGCTGTGGTTTTTGTCCCCACGTGTCACATGAAATGTTAGGTCATCAGCCAAACACAGCCTGCGAACAGCAGCTGCCAGAAGGAAGTTCATGTTAGGTCTAAATCCTGACATATCTGTGTATTCTCATTTTGGATTTTTACACTCCCCACACCACCCTGAGTTATACTTCATATTTTATCAAGTTGATGTAACCCCCACAAAGCCTGGAGAATATTCTTTTCCTTTAAAAGCTTTTTTTTTCTGAATGCTTCTGCTCATGAATGTGAAACGCTGAGGCTGAGACAAACTGCAGGGGCAATAAAAGAGGTCTTGTACTGCAACTTGTGCAGGATTACAGGTTTCAGTACTAGAATTACAGCTGCTTTTGTAGTTGTTCAGATAGAAAAGGTTTTAAATCCCTCTAAAGCATCCTGTCTATGATAGGAGAACTGTGGATTCTGGTAGTTATAAGGTATTCTGATCATCTTTCAAGAAGTTATTGAAACAAACAGACATCAGTTGTGAACTGTCTGAAGAATGCTATTGTGTTGATTATTTGTCTGCCCTAAGGACTAGGCTCGTGGTAGCCTCATTTGAGCCTCTAAATCTGTGCAAGGTCATGTTTCTAATGTGTGAACAGATGTTTGTGTGCTACTAAATCATGAAGGAGAGGAGGTAACACTCTTAAGATGAAAAAAATTCAAGATCAGATTTTGTGTAAGCAGTAGATTTAAACACTCACTTCAGACTGTAAGGTGGCTTATCATATGTTGTTGACTTCAGTTAAATCAGATTATTTCTCTGTTTACTTTAGTATTTCACTCATCTGAAAATCTAATACTTGAAAAATAACCTTGAAAAGGTTCTGCTGTACATGTTGGTAATTATTCATTAGCCTCTTCTTTTCTGCTTCCAGAATGGATGCCTTACTGTAGCATGTGTGATATACTAGTGAAGTTATACATCAGGCTCAAGAGATCATCTCTAATGGACATTTAGTTAGAGTTTTTCCCAGCTATTTTTGGTAGTTTAATAGTTGATACAGAACAGTATCCAGTTCTTTCTTACTTTTATTTCCACAAAACAACAACAAAGTAACTACAGCAATGTTCTGTTTATGCACTGGCAGTCCTTTTTCTGATCACATTCCAGAGCTGTGGGCTATGAGGACACACCTTCAGCACTCATTTGGCCATTCTATTAATCATTTTAGTTATCAAAGTGGACTTGCTTTCGCAGGGGGGTTGGACTAGATGATCTCTAAAGGTCCCTTCCAACCCCTACCATTCTGTGATTCTGTGAATTCATTTGCAGTTTTCCAAGGTGAATCAGACTGGAAATTTCCACTGCTGACCTAGTAGATCACACTATTTACCATGTAGATGTACATGAAGCTTTGAAAGTCTAGGCCACACTCATACTTGTTGATTGGATTGTGGTCTTGTTTATCATTTACTATCTGCTGTTTCAGGAACTAATGATTTAACTTGGTTGAATTGTTTCAGCAACAATTGTAAACACATACCTCAGTAATATGTAGTTATTAGGTTTGAGCTTGTCGTGCAAATCACTGCATTTCAAGGGTGGGTACAGTGGTTAATAGGAATTCAATCTGAACTGTATAAGAAGCCTGGTCCTGTGCAGCTCAGCAGAGTCACCAGAGTTAGCTATAAGAGCACCAGCACTTCAGAGTTCAGTCATTAGTGGCTCTCTGCCAAAAAGGGTTATGGAAACATCAGCACACAGACATGTAAGCAAATGCTTCTTGGATATGAGAACACCAGTGACAATGATGGAGTTTTGCTTTACATTATAAAGAAATCAAAAACTGTACAACTGTTCTGACTACTCTTTAATAACATGCCATGGAAATACAGTATCTGTGTGATAGTATCTGTTATGCATATGTTGACTTTATTACCTAAAATATAGTGGTTTCCAAACTGGTAGCTCATAGCCTTTGAGGTTCTCTAGGTAATTTTACATCCCTGTCTGTATGCGGTTAATTGTACAGTGCACAAGGAAGGGTGTTTTCAAGTGCTTTATCCTAAAGTGCATGAAAGCAGCTTTAATAGAAACATAAGCCTCGCAGATAAAGTGACAACGTAAATGAGAATTGCATCAGTGTGTGGCTGCAGTGTGTCAACAGCATGATTTAATAAAAACAACATGATACTGTAGCTGTGACTGTGAGCAAACAACTGAGCACTCTCAAACCTAGCAGATGGATAAGGCTGGCAATTAAGGTTTCAAGTGAACTACATAAAATTGTTAGAGATGCAGAGTATTCTGAATTGACTTACTGGTTTAAATGTTCTTTTCCCTTAGAGTAGGGAACATTCTAGAATTTTGTAGGCCATTTAAGTAAATGTAGTTAAAATAACACCACAGTTAAGCTGTTAACAAAGCAATACAGTTGTGAAATTAAAGTCAATTGAGGAAATTAATAAAATGCTTGCCTGTTAAAAGTATACTTTATGCAATACTTGAGATGTAAATGAATTCTATGCAATAATTCATATACATTTGGCATAAAGAATTATCTAACTAGATTAAAATCTGACAAAAAAAAGTGTTTGAGGTCTTTTCAGCTTTTTTTTTTGTGTTCTCTCTTTAGAGAAAAAGCCAGAGCTGCAGTTCAACTGCTAGGCATTATCTGTCTCATTAGCAAGCTTTCTTTGGGCTCTGGGTGAGACAATATATTATGTGTCCGTGTGCTTGTGTGGTTTTTCCTTCTTCCCAGAGGTGGTCCGTGTCAGATTCTGGAGCACCAGCATGTCCTCAGCCAAAATGCTGGACCCATGGGCCTTACCCTTTGCTGTGATTTTGGAAGTTGGTTTCTCCTTCTCTGATGTTTGAATAAATCAGGGTACAAATGGGTTCGTTTTTAAAAAGTTGCAATTTGGAAAAGTCCTGCATAAGCCAGCTGTTTTAAATAGATTGTACATGCAAAGAAACGGAGACTGTAAGTCTGTGGTGTCCCACCCTCTTCACAGAACATCAGAAATACAGGAGAGCCCATGTGGAAGATCTTATGAAAGCTTGTTGGAACATTAAAGTCTCAAGTTACATGTTCCTGCATTTTAAAGGTTCAAAAAACAAATTAAAATAGGTAAAAGGCTGAACCCAGCAGCATTGTTCAGTGGTCCTGCACCAGTGGTTCTTAAAAAGGAAAACACCCAGCGTCATTTATGAAGGAGGTGTCAAAACTATCTGACAGCCATTTTTATTACGATAAATATGTTACTTTATCAAGATCTAAACCCCTTTCCTTCTAAAACTGAATTACAAGATCTATTTACATGTTTTATTCCCCCTCAAATATTTACAGTGTTTGTATCAGCCCCTGAGACAAGGTGTTTGCACAGAATTGCTGACCTTTCTCCCATGGGGTAGTAATCCTGTCTTAATTTTAAGCAGCTACCCATCTAGCTGGAACACGGCACAGCCAAGAATTACATTGGAATCTCCACTTCCCAAACAGAAAGAGATCCAAGTGGACAGACAGATGTTATATGCATTTTCTTCCAAGGAATGCTACTAACCACATCAGAAGCAAGCTCCTGGGCTCACCCTCCACTTATTGTGTGTTTCTGTGATTTGAGAAACCTGGGTTCCAGTCCTGCTCCCCGTGCCAGGAGGAAGTGGGTTCCCTGCAGGAAGAGGGGGTGCTCCGTGCTGCCCTTGCAGCAGCCCTGCTACCTCTGCTGATATGAGGATGGTATGGATACTCTGTAAAGCAATTCCTACATAGCCTTACTTTCCTGATTTGGCAGGTTCCTTGCAGGGGCTTTAAGTAGTTATTGATTAAGAAGAAATTAAAATGAAGAAAAAAAGTTCTGCAAGTTAAACAGTGAATTCTGCAGGTACAAATCTGTCCAATTTTTATTGAGCTTTCCAAGTCTTTCCAGGTTACAGACAGCTGAGTTCAGTGGTCTGCATGCATCTTTTCTAAGCTGTCATCCAGGATCAATACATTTGATTCCTGATTTCAAAGCTCTTGTTAACAGTAGGAGAAAATTTTCTGGATAGTTGTTATTTTTGCATTTAAAAAACTACAGTTATCATTGACCTCACTGAAGAAAGTGGATGTGTACTCTTAGTACTGGCTCGGCATAAGTAGAATTTTGTCATGACATTCATACATTTCTTAAGGACATTTGTGCCATATTTCCAATGCCAACTTGTCTTCTTCTGTGTCAGTAGTCTCTGAGTTGCAATTAGATCTCATTTCTCCCCTTCCTGAAGATCTTCCTGCCTTTTTTAGTTTCCAGGTGCTTCCTACCAGCTCGTCGGTCCTGCTGGGTTAAGCTACTGTTGTATTTCCTCCATAACTTGCTCCAGGCAATGGCATTTGCTTCAAATAATAGATTATTTTTTTAATAACCCACTTGAAATAAGTAAAGAAGTGACAATGCAGACTGTTGCCTTAGCAGAGCTGGTAGTTCAGTAAACAGCAGCAAATTAGCACAAGTGCCACAAGCACTACTGGCAGGTAGTGCAACAGAGTCAAGAGGGACTGCATGAATCCATCCTAGGTCTTCTCTAGCATAAGCCCACATCCTTATACCAGTTCTACCAGGTTAGAATGTTTAAAGCTCAGAGGCTTAGCTTTGGTTTGAGGTTGTTACAAATTGAGTGTCTAGACTCACAGGTTCAGTTTCTGTATAAAAATAACTCCACAGTTTGGAACTACAGGAGCTGTGAAGTTTTAAGAGTTTGTGTTATGTGCAAGGATTTCTTGTTTTCTTTCAAGCTGACTTCAGTTTGCCTTGTGTATTCTGATGCATCATATTCTTATACCTTGAGAACCTGTGAAAACATGTTCTGTACCTTAGATAATCTTGTGTACATCTTCTATGCAAAAACACCAATTGGTCATCTTCAGACTTTTTGCCACAGGCTTTATTTCTGTTACTGTCTGTGCCACAGCTCACCTTCAGCTACTGAGGCTGGTTTCGTGGTGTCAAATACTGCGTGCTTTGGTTTTCTGAACTATAACTTCCAACCTTTCCTTTTCTAAGGACCTGACTTAGCTATGCCCCTTTTTCCACCATTGTCTTTTGTTTAATGGCTCGTTTTGCACTCTTGCAGGTGCTACAGTAAAGGCTGTATCTTTTAGAGGAATGAGCTCAAGCTACATACAGGAAGAGGTTTAGGTACAGGTGGCAGTTCCTGAAGAGAAACACAACTAGAAATAGTTAAATTGTTAAGCAATCTTGTACCTCTTTGCTTCAAATACAGTGCACTTTCACAGTCTGAGTTGTCCAGAATGGCTGGAAGTAACAATGTAAAACAGTTGGAACAAGTGGAACTTTGAATTTGTGTGTGTCTTTTATCTGCTGTACTATACATGGAAAAGTTACCCCGACTTGGACAACAAATCTTTACATTGATAACATCAGCTTACTAGTGCATAGCTCTGATGGAATAAAAAATAAAGTTTTTAAAAATACTTGGATATTAGAGATTTTAAGGTTATAGGAAACTATTGTACTTCAGCCTAGTCTCCTTCCTAACATCATCAGAGTTCTGTATTGTACCGTGTTCATGTCTCGTGGTTGAGCCCAAAGACATTTTTAGAAAGACATCGATTTGCTGTTCCAAACTTTAAGCAATAGAGCTTCCTTCGTGTCCTATATTAAGTCATTGATTATCCTCACTGTAAAAATGTTTTGTATTTGTAGTCTGACTTGTAAATACTGCTTACAGATGTAGATTTTGAGGGTTTTTCCAGACATATTTAAAAGCAAACAAACAAAAACCAGAACAGCTGTACTGTCTAGAAATTTTCCTATATATGTGCTTGATTGAATCAGTTTTTATTCTTTTGGATAAGGCTAGAATGGTTGCATGGAAATCTTTCTCAATGCTTGTTTGTCATACTACAGGGAGCTGGCTCTGAAGACTTGCAGAAATTATTACCATAGACAAAATGTCCTTGCTTTTAAGGGTACAAAACCAACCAACCAAAGAAATAGATGTACCGGAAAAAAAAATCCATTTTCAAATACACAGAAAAAGAGACTTACTGAGTATATGATGTCATTCCTTGTTAGCAGGGATAATTTCACCAAAAACTGGAGGGGAGGAAAAACATCTCCAAATATTTAAATCAGCTGTGAAAAAAATCTGTTTGAAGTAAAACTTAAAGGAATAAGTTGCCTTCAAAAATCTGATGGTGCTTTTCTACATTTATCTAGTAGTTGAAGCACATTCTTGAAATGTGAATTATTTTCTGCCTAAAGGAATTTGAGCCTTCTGACCTCCTAAGTGTTACCTCTCATTCTTAGATTATTACCCTTTCGTCCTTACTATTGAAGCTATTGCAATTTGTGTGAAATAATGAACAGTTAAATAATCAGAGAGAGAAGGAGGAAGTCAATCAGGAATTGAGAGGTCATGGATCCGACTTTTCTTCCTCAGGCTCAGTTTACCAGGCTTACTCAGGATGTAAGTCAGTCTAGTTTGGTAGTGAAATATCTGCTAATCATGGTCTAAGAACAAAATTTTGTGTAATCTTTCAAATGGGCTAAATTGCTTGTAAGATGCAATATTTAGAAAAAACAAATTAATTCTTCTGTTGAGTATCAAAAGATTTATATGTTCTTGCAGGGAGCTTTAGCCCCTAATTAAAAGGAGTTTACCTCTCAAAACTACACTTTTAATCTTTGCCAGTCCTGCACTCGATATCCTTGTTTTGATACACACTTATTTTCACTATTCATGGTATAGTGACCTTCCTACACTGTTTAAAAATTAATTTTTGGAAGTTAGTATAACTTGCAGTTTCTTACCTCTTCACAGTTTCCAGTTGTCTGAGATACATTTATACTTGCCAGCTGTATGAGGCTCAACAAGGCCAAGTGCTGGATCCTGCACTTGTGCCACAACAACCCCATGCAGTACTACAGGCTTGGGGCAGAGTGGCTGGAAAGCTGCCAGGCAGAAAATGATGTGAGGGTGTTGACTGATATGAGCCAGCAGTGTGCCCAGGTAGCCAAGAAGGCCAATGGCATCCTGGCCTGTATCAGAAATAGTGTGACCAGCAAGACCAGGAAAGTGATTGTCCTCCTGTACTTGACACTGGTGAGGCTGCACCTTGAGTGCTGTGTTCAGCGTTGGGCCCCTCACTACAAGACAGACACTGAGGGCCTGCAGTATATCCAGAGACGAGCAAAGAAGCTGGTGAAGGGTCTGGAGCACAAGTCGTGCNACTGTTTAAAAATTAATTTTTGGAAGTTAGTATAACTTGCAGTTTCTTACCTCTTCACAGTTTCCAGTTGTCTGAGATACATTTATACTTGCCAGCTGTATGAGGCTCAACAAGGCCAAGTGCTGGATCCTGCACTTGTGCCACAACAACCCCATGCAGTACTACAGGCTTGGGGCAGAGTGGCTGGAAAGCTGCCAGGCAGAAAATGATGTGAGGGTGTTGACTGATATGAGCCAGCAGTGTGCCCAGGTAGCCAAGAAGGCCAATGGCATCCTGGCCTGTATCAGAAATAGTGTGACCAGCAAGACCAGGAAAGTGATTGTCCTCCTGTACTTGACACTGGTGAGGCTGCACCTTGAGTGCTGTGTTCAGCGTTGGGCCCCTCACTACAAGACAGACACTGAGGGCCTGCAGTATATCCAGAGACGAGCAAAGAAGCTGGTGAAGGGTCTGGAGCACAAGTCGTGCTGAGGAACAGCTGAGGGAGCTGGTGTTGTTTAGTCGGAAGAAGAGGAGGCTGAGAGGAGACATGACCACTCTCTACCGTCTCTTCTCCCAAGTAACAAGTTATAAGACAAGAGAAATGGACTCAAGTTGCACCAGAGGAGTTTTAGATTGAGATTAGGAAAAGTCTCTTTACTGAAAGGATTGTCGATTGTAACAGGCTGCCCAGGGAAGTGGTAGAGTCGCTATCACTGGTGGTATTTAAAAGATGTATAGATGTGACAGTGCTAGGTTTACAGTTGGGCTTGATCTTAAAGGTCTTGTCCAACCTAAATGATTCTATGATTTTTTCAGAGAGAAAGGAATACCTCAATAAAAATTGTCAGTAGTACAAGAACTTCAATGGCACATTCAGAGCACTTTGCGAAAACCAGACCTCAAAATGCTAATGCTACGTTTGCATGCTTTTATCTAATATTTCAGAACTTATGTTGGAAAACATTGCAAGTTAAAAATTTACTAACTTCATAATATCTGTCCCTTTAGGTAAAGAACAATCTTCAGGTGAGATGAATATACACCCAGTCTCAGCAGCTCCGCTCTCTGTGTTTAGTAAAGAGTCAAACTCCTCGAAGCATAGTGATCACCACCACCACCACCACCATGAACACAAGAAAAAGAAGAAGAAACACAAGCATAAGCACAAGCATAAACATAAACATGATAGTAAAGAAAAGGAGAAGGATCCCTTTACTTTCTCTAACAGTCCGGCCAGTGCACGATCCATCCGTTCCCCATCACTTTCAGACTGATACCAATGGCTTCTTTGGATTTCAACTTGCAGTGTTCTCAGAACACTTACAAGGATGTACAGAACTATAGCTTCTATCTTTTTGTATCGAAACACGTGAACTGCCTTAGCGATCCAGAAGCTCTGCCCCCATCCTTCTTTGAAGCCTTCGATTTGCCTGTGCGGTTTTTTGAAATAATCTGATTCAAAAAATGTGTTTTATGATTCTGAGTCATTTTGTATTTCACTGTTCTCCACACCTCCCACTCTTTTTTCCATTTTAAACAATGAAGACAACCCTCATGTCCACTGGCAACCCCCTGCACATCATGCTGACCATGTGTACTGCCAGAATGAATTATGTTTTAATCCTTTGAAGAATGTTATAAGGCAGAGTATGTTTTAAGCAGAAGCCAATTGCCAGACCTTTGGTGAAGTGCTGTTTCCAGGCTAGTGTTGTATAACCAAGCATAGACCTCCTGAGAAGACAGGGATTTTCTGTAGTCATCGGTGGAGCAGTTTCTTGCTTTAACCATTGCAATGTAATGTCAGAGTTTTAAGAACAGTATGTAAAATGTTGCCTTTTTCAGATACTAAAACTCTTGAAAAATCCCAAGCTGCTTTTAAGCTGCAGGTATTTATTATGGACACGACCCTTTGAATAAAACGAGATTCTGCAGTTATGTTTTGGGAATTTTAGCAAAGTGCTTAATGCATGTTTTGTCCTGTAATCGGGCTTTTAAAAAAACAATAAACTTTGCAAGCTTTTTTGAACAGGGGCAGGTTTTTTTTCCTTCAAGCTTGACATTGGAATATGCTTTGGAAAGATGGCTTTGCTAACATTAGGAAAATATATCTATTTTTTTGAAAGCTTAAAAGTGAAAATACTGCAAAAGACATGTTTCCTCCTGCTGCAGGGTGGATTTTTTGGAGGCGTTCTCCAGGGTCAGCTCATAAATCCACAGGAGAAATACATTGGTAGATTGATTGGTAAGTAGGTTACATCCAGTAATCTGCATTACAGTAGATATGTTAGTAGACTAAGAAAACAGGAAATGTTTTATTGTAAAACTTGAAGGTTTTAGAAGTTTTAATAATAGAGATAAATAATCTCTGCCACTTTTTTATATGGTTTCTTTATTTGTTTGTAGAGTCAGGGGTTTTATTTCCATGCACTGCCTGACTTCTGTTGCCATGGGTTCATGTTTAGCTTTCTGTAAGATGGTTGTAGTTAGGTTAAACATATTTTTTTTTATTACAAAGTTTCCCAAATTCCTGTGAGAAAACTGATTCTTGTTCTTAGGACAAAGAGAGGACTTTCAACAAGGACCCAAGATTTTTTTTTTAAAGCCATACTCTGTTTCATGAAAGTTAATAAATACTTTTGACTTATATACCTGCTCTTGAATCCTGTAGTTTTTGTAATAACAAATTCTCTGTAGAATGGGAAGATGATAGACTCAGGTAGTTTGTGACAGAGACGTACTTATTTTGTTACTCAGTCCCCACTTGCCTTTGATACCGCGTGGATTGTTGTGCTCAGGGTTGTACTTGTAACAGACATTACGGTGTGTTTGGGCTGGATTCCGATGCGACAGGCCTGGGAAGTATCGCAGCCTCTCCCTCCCTGCTGCCACATCGGCAGCTCTGGTGGAGCCCACTGTGGTGTGTTTTGTATCCTCTCTAGCAACTACTGCAAGCTCTTACGGCTCAGAGGAGCTGCAGGTGCAATGGGCAGAGCAAAAGCCCTGAGTGTGTGCAGCAGAGCGTAGCACCCCGTGAGCCAGGGGGCTGTTACGTTAGCACCATAAACTTAAAGCACAGGGAGAGGATGGAAGGCTATAGTCATAGCTTGATGGAAATATTTTGAGGTGTTTTTCCCTCAGCTAAGGAGTGAGGTAACAGTGCCAAAGGTGTTTGTGGGAGACGTAGGCTAATAAGCGTGAAAGCTGCCATTGTTTGGGAGAGCAAAGGCAAATGCATTTATGTTTTAAAAATGAGGTCATGGATGATTTAAGCTGGTGTAGTTTCTGCTTTTGGAGATGTGGATTTACAGTCTTGGGCTGAGAGGAAACATACTGCTCAGTGACACAGGCATAGGACTGAGGCAGAGCTGCTACGTGGTAATTTTAAAGTCATGCATTTGATGAGCTACTGAATATATGCTGAGGAAATACAGCGAAGACACTTGATGGAAAATTGGAGGGAGGAAAAAAAGAAATCTAAAAAGACTTTTTCAGTGTGGTTTCAAATGTTATGTCGTGATCCTGGTTCAGAATACCCATTACTCTGATGTAATACAAAGGAAGTTTAGAGTCTGCAGGTGGTGCAGCATGGACAGGCAGCACCTGACCACATCTACACCTGGTAGATGGGGTGGGAAGTCAGAATAATCAGGTAGATTGCACCATCAATCCAAGGATGAATGTGAAATGCTGAATTGGAGGGAAAATGGAGTGGCTAAAAGCAAAATGTTCCCCTAGTCTAGAAAAGCACAGTGGTGGGAGCGGGGGGGGGAAGCATCTAGTTGCACAGAGGTGAGCAATTTGATGCTATTGTGAGTGAAACTCACTTAAGGATTAATTGGATACTTTTTAATATAAGATGTGGAAGTAATTATCAAATGCCAGTGGTTTTGGGCAACACATTAAAAAATAGGTGGGCAAATTCCCCCAGATGGAAGCAATAACACTGAATCTAAGAAACAAAACTGAAAAGAACTGACTATTCTCAGTCTAGAATAAAAGAAGTCTGAGAGAGGAACTCTCCCTTCTAATACCTGAAAGATTGCTATGACCAAAAAATGTTCATCAGAGGTTCTGATGTTTCTTGTGGGAAAGGATTAGCTTTATTTGCAAGAAAAATGTTTTTGTTGACTGTTAAGATGGAAAATAAATCTAATGGGTGCCTGATGATGATGTGAAAGCTCTTTTCTTGTAGGTTTTTTAATCAGCAGATGGGCAAATGTCTTCAGGGGATGATTGCAAGATGCTTCACCCTGCCATGGGACAGGGACCTTACAGCTTGAGTTTCTTTCATCTTCCATTTTTGTCAGTGAAATTGCTGCTGTGGTTCCCAGGATGGGCTCTTGTGGAAAGCTTGGGAAACAGAGGTCTCTGCCTGCCAAAGATCTGACTAATTGTGGTTGAGCTGGCGTTTTCCTTGAAAAATCGATGACAATTTCAGAGTTATAACCTGGCATCAGTTCAGGTTCAACTTTGTATTTGGATGATGGATTAACCTTTTATATCCTCATCACCCTCAAACCGTGTAGGCTGACTGTAACCTCTGCCGTGGATTTTGGTCAGGGTTCTGATTTGTGGTTAAAACTTCTGGTTTATAGTGTACTCTCCTTGGAACAAAAGAAGAAATACTTGTTTTAAAGGGGAGTAGTATCCAAATGCTGGAAGAATGTGCGATACAGAGAAAGCAGAAATGTGTGTGTTGTTGAAAATGTGCAAAGAGGTCAGAGACGAGGATTCTGTTTGACATCTGTTTTCAACATGAGTTCCTTTATTTCATTCATGATAAACGTTATAAACCACTGAAGTGCAAATTAAAAATATGTAGTAAGAGGTACATTTTTAATGCAGATTCTTTCATTAATCTTGAGGTTTTTTTCTCTAGTTCTCAGCACAATTATAGAATAAAATGTCCTTGAAGAAACAGCTGCATCTCTTAGATTTGTAGGCATGCTCAAATACCAAATTCGGATATAGCTTCTTTCCTTAGATATCCAAGACAGCATTTGTTTCAGCTTTGTTCAAGTCACTACCAGGCCATGTCAGCCTGTCCTGGGATTGTGAAGGAAGGGGGCAGGATGCAATTTCATTGAGTTCTTGGGTGAGCTGGTACCATCTTTCCATCATAAATAGTGCCATCCTGTAAAATATGCCAGCTGGCACTGAGGTTCATATTGTAGAATCATAGAATGGTAGAATTGGAAGGGACCTTTACAGATCATGTAGTCCAACCCTCCTGCAGAAGCAGGGCCACATAGGAACAGGTCCAGGCAGGTCTTGAAGACCTCAAAGGAAGGAGACCCCACATCCCTGGGCAGCCTGTGCCAGGGCTCCCAATGACAACTGGTTAGTTTTGTGGGGTATAAAAGCTGTTTAGTTTTAGCTCATTTCATGCTCAGAGATAAGGATTTTTTTTTTGGTAAATTTTAGTACAAGTAACTTTTTGTCATGGCAATATGTTCCTTAAGCCAGTTTATTCACAGGAACTTAAGGACCTGATTTTTAATGGAGCATCACTATTGGGCAAGGGCCCTGAAAATGCACAAGGTGGAAAGAAATGTTTTGGATGAGAATGACTTCTGTGGGTTTATATTTTTATATATGCATAAAAAATATATATTTTGTTCAGGAAAATATATTTATGTGTTTCCTGATGTTATAGCTTTGAATGGCAATAACAATAATATATGAATGTTTGCATATGCCTTAAGCCATTGGCGGCTAATATTTAAGGTCTGCATTATTCCATAATCATCTGATATCAGAGAGTTTTTATAAACAGATTTCCATGATTTATTATCATTTTTGTGCCAATAAATCTATGACATTAGTAACCTCTGTTGCTGTGGATAAGTCAGGAATTTCAGAACCATGGAATCATAGAATGGTAGGGCTGGAAGGGACCTTTAGAGATCATCTAGTCCAACTTCCCTGTAGATGCAGGTTCACCTAGATCAAGTTGCACAGAAAAGTGTTAATATGTAGCATTTCAGTCTGAAAGTGCACTTTTCATTTTCTAAATTGTTCCATTATTTTAGAGATAAATCATACTGTACAACAAACAACATACTATAAAATGTAAGTAACTGATAAAACTTCTAAGTGAAAGTATGCCCTGAAAAGAAGGGAAAACTTTGAAAACCATTTCAGGATGTGGTTGACTTACCCCCTTTTCAAACTCATTTCAGGAAAAAAAATGCTGCTTGTGGAAGTTATCTGTTCCTCACCTTTCCAGGAAAAATAGAGATAGCTCATGGTTGAAAAGCTTTTTGAATTCCTGTGGGTAACTCTCTGTTTCTTGTGGTTTTGCCAAGCCTCGCAGTGTCTGCCTAACTGTGGGTTTCAGCATGGGACCCAAAGGGACACCCTGAGAGCCATGAAAGGTGGCTGCAGTTTTCCTCCAGTACCCAGCTACAGCACATGTAGAAGCAGTCCCAGACCTGTTTTTCCTTACTGTACTGCCTCTGCTGAGCTTCTAATCACTTATTGTGTTAAATCTTTCAAGTGTTTTCAGCCTTAATCTTCAGTACTTCAGGAAAGACTTTTCATAGCCTATCTCCCAGTCTCCTACCCAGGAGCCAAATTGAAGCGTATAGAAGAAGAAAGTTCTGTAGCTCTTTTGGAGTAATTGAGCACAGCTTTTCAACCTGATATGGCAGTCAAGGGAGTTACTGACAGTGCATTATTGTTTTGCTAGGTTTAGTCATTTAATTCCTAGTTTTTCTATGCAGTAAAAATGGAGCTAAGGGGCAAGGAAAGGGAGGGACTGAGATGGTCTGTCACCACAGCAAAGAGAGACTTTCTAGGTATTGTGCGCTTACCCATGAAGCTACTGCCAGCTTCACTTATTTTCCTCTACTATTTCTTTTACCTTCAAGACTTCTTCTAGTTTTTTCGATGTAATAGTCACCTGAGAGACACCCAAGCCTCGAGAAAGGCAGATCACTCAAAGACATGCTCCAGAGCATAGGATGTAAGCTGCTTTGGAGCAGGATGATGCCCTGCACTTGAGGGTTCAAGTCTCTTGTGGTTTTCATGGTCTTTTCACAGCTCTGTGGCCAGCACGCTACCACAGCTTATTTTTCCTCTCTGAGGACCAGGCAAAAGATGTTCCTTGTCCATTATGGACCTCTCCAGAGGTCCACTGTGGACAGTTCCAGAGTCTGCACAAGCATCTGTCTTGTGTCTGGAGCAGTATGTATAAAAACGTTCCTCTGTGTCAAAGGCTTTTACTGAAGGACGCAGTCATTTTAAAATGTTGGA
This sequence comes from Urocolius indicus, assembly GCA_013401255.1. Lineage (NCBI taxonomy): Eukaryota > Metazoa > Chordata > Aves > Coliiformes > Coliidae > Urocolius > Urocolius indicus. The sequence continues at coordinate 336,672 of WBNH01007866.1, read as the reverse complement.
AATTGTGACTGAATACTTGGCTCATCTCAAAATACTGTTGACCTTCAGTTGCTTGAAGATGCAGATTTTTTAAAAACAGATGTTTTTATGGCACTGAAAATCTTCCAGGTGCTAATAAACCACTCAGCACTTACAAGCTAAGGCAAGGCACAGGAGGAGAGAGAACAAAGCTTTTTTGTACATATCTTCATGGAAGAGAAAAAATGCAATAGTATTGTAGAACTGTTGAAGGGCTTGAAGGAACAGGTTATTTACTATTACTATGATGGAGAAGATAGGAAAACCTGTAAATAAAGTAGTGTAGAGAGGGTAGTTGAAAACTGCTCTTTTTTCAATAGAAGTTCGACATTTTAATTGGAGACATGCATTTATAAAATGAAAACAAGACACTGACAACATGTGTAACATATGACAGCTCCTTATACTTAAATGTGATGGAGGCTTCACACAAAGGTGATGGGAAGATTCCTGCTCCACGTGCTGTGCTCTTGAAGCAGCTCCTGACAGTTACCTGTCTGCTACAGGAAAACAGGGAAGCTGTACATCTGAGGGCAGTTTTTTGAAACTCTTCTTTAAAGCAAAGATGAATTAGTAGTAGGTGTCCGTATGCTATTACTGTTAAAAGAAGCTCCAGGTGTCGAGTTGTTGCATGTCTAATACCTCATGCTCTTGGGGCTTTGACATGGACCAGAGGGTCATTACTATACCAGCTTTTTGGATCGTGGTTATTATGTAGGCTTTCTAATTTTGTTTGGTTTTGGTTTTGCATCAGCATTTTCTCTCTGTGAGGGCAACATCTCTCTCTTCCTTCAAATTACTGCTCAAGACCTCACTTTGCATGCAGATGGCTTCTCTGTCCTTTCAGGGAGGCAAGATGAAATGAACTAGAAACACCTGAGCTCACTGGAGCGGCAGTGGTAACTACCAGGACTTCTTCTGCAGTCCTCTTGCATCGTGACTGAATGGATGAACATTCGTTGTGTCTGCTGTTCGGTTGAGGTATCCTGGACATTGCCTGTGCCTCGTGCTGTAACATCACCTTGCCAGACTGGGGCAGGAGGGAGAGGCTGGAAGATGAACCTGTGAAGCTCTCCCAAGCTGCACTCACTGCACACCTCACACCCAGGCTCCTCTGTCACCTGTTCCCCTTGGGTCTCCCCTCTTCCTTCTTTTCATTTTCTTTCCCTCTACTGTTGTTTTTTCTCCTTTTCTGCAGCCTCAGACACGAGCTGTTCAGGCTGCCAAGGATTCAAACTCCATTGAGATGAGGAGCAGATTCAGAAGATGGAAGTATTTTTGTGCAGAAGGCATCAGTACTTGCCACCAAATAGTCTTTCACTCCCTAGAGACAATTCCAGAGATGACTCAAACTGCACCTGTGTGTGTGCAGGTGAGTGCAGTGTGCTGATGAGCTGCTGTCTGCTCCCATGCCTTGAAGTTGCACTTTTTCAGAGGGTTTTACGTTCTGCTGTGTGTTCTGCTGCCCGTGTGAGTGGTGTTGTGCCTGGGAATGGGGGACCCGCTGGCCCTCAGGCTCCCTGCCACAGGCTGCAGCCAGCGCTCAGCCTAAGGGCCTACAGGCCCGCCTCTGAACAGCTGAGCAGCGCTTTCAGCTGAGAGGAAAAGAGGTCATTTTGCTTAGGATTGGGTATTTTTTTTCCTTTGTAAAAGGCTAGCCTTCTGTTAAACATACTATGTCTGTGAAGTTGAACTGACCTATGAACTGTATTCCTACTGTGTCCTTTCCATCCAGAGACTGTAGATTTTTGTATGTAAAACTTGCTCTGAATGATTACAGTCTTTCTATAAAAATGGGCTTTAGAGGGCACCGATCGTGTCCTTCTGAGATAATAATGCTCATACTAAGGTTTTATTCTGCAAAACCTGAGTAAGGCATATGGAAATGAGAGGCCCCGTTGTGAGCTAATGACCTCTATGAATGAGCGAACATGTCAGCACTGTAAAATGAGATACACTGAATAGCTTTTCACAATGGAAGCTTGTGTACAGTACACATCAGCGTACTGTGAAGTGGCTTGTTATGATAAGACCATAATATAGAACTTTTCTGTTGAAATAGTTCTGTCTCCCTACTTCTTGGGAAATATTTGTGCAAATAAATATGTGGATTAGTGAGGCAACAGATAGTTATTTGTCTCTCAAATGTGAGTAATGTAATATGAACAAGCATTAATGACCTAACTCCTTAATTCAACAGGAGATCCTTATTTTTCTTACACGCTAGCTTATTTCTTAATATTTTGGAATCCATTGCTCATTGTGTGTTGTGTGTTCCCAGAGGAGCTGAATGCAAGCTACAAGCTTTGGATAACTCTCAGTTCTGCTCAACTTAGACTCTCTCTTGGACTTGTTCAGTTCCGTGGCTGGCAACTATATGTATCTTGCTCCCTGAATCATCCACTAACATCTGCCTGAAAAAGTTTTCAGTGGGCGTGAGAGGTAGAATTGGCCAAACTGTCCACGTGATTTAGAAGTATTTGCCCAATTTCCAGAAGAGATTCTAACGTGGAAAAATCAAAGCCCTGTGAATTTCTGTGGGACTCTTCATTTTGACCTCAGGCTGAAGCCATTCTCACAATCGCTGCCCCCCAGGGCAGAGGCAGCAGGAGGGAATGGGTGCTCTAGGCTCAGCCTTTCCAATCTGGTTGTTTAGACTGATCTCTGATGAAGGCAAGTCAAGCATGACATACAAAGTTAAGCTAGCCCAGGGAGTGAGAGATCTAAGTGAATGGATCTAGAAATAGAACACAGAAGCAGTGACAGAAAACAAAATGAAAGACAGTTCTGGGAGGGAACACTAGCAAGGGAGAACAGGCAAAGGTCGCAGTCATTTAGAGCCACAGTCCAGTCCAGGTGTTGTGTTGTCATTAGAGGTTCAGGAGTCTCAGTGCTCCTGGGCATCAGGTTTTATAGATGTTTGCTTCCTTAAAATACCTAGAGAGAAATAAAGCATCTATCATCCAAAGGGATGGCAATCTACAACAGCTCTTAGTTGGCAATCTCTTAGCTCATGCGAGCCCAACGTGTTCCGATGATGCTGTTGAACCATGAAGGAGCACGTGTCACATCATCAACACATTAGAAATTGCTCTTCTTCAAATTCAGTCTTTTTAAAGAAACAAAATGCAAAGCACTCTCCTTGGAGAATATGATAAAGGTTTTGATTCAAGTGGACATAAGACTATCTGTTCAACTTTGCTACTCAGCCCCTTGGCATCAAAGTATAATGAGATGATCTCAAAGCAGTGTCTTGAGCGGGAATGATCAGCTCAGTCTTGTTCTGGAGAGATGAGTCTCCTTTATGTGTCTCCATAGACAGAATTATTATGGGATGCTGCCAAGTTATTTCCGCTATGATTTTCAGACAAGGCCATTTTTAACTTCTCAGTTCCGTACTCAACTTGAAACACTCAGCTCTGATTAGGAGAACCACTGAGCCTTGATGACTTCATGTGGAGATGCCAAAGATCTGTGCTGCTCACATCCAGTACAAGAAGTCTCTGGTAGTGCTTGCAGCTTGTAGTACTGCTGTATAGTGCTATGAATTCTAGAAACTAGGATTCTGGAAATCTTAAAGCAAGCCCTTAAAATTAGGGGAAAGAGTTAATGTCTCATATGGATGCCTCAAACAAGCATTGTCACAATATTTTGGAAACTGTTTGGACACTAATGCAAGGACATCTCTTGATCTTCTTGTCCAGAGAGTAGTTTTGAATGGTAGTCCATAAATAACGGAGATCTGGAAAGTTCAGCTCATCCTGAAGACCCAAGATGTAACCATGCAGCAACAAGGATGAGGTACTGTACCCTTTTCTTCTCAGCAACATTCAGCATTGCAAAATGGATCTGATTGAGAGCAAGCTGGCTCAAAATTTCCCATCTGGAACAGCTCCCTTTGTTTGCTGTGTGGTGTTGGTGTGGAGAAGCAGATGGAGCAAGGGTGCTTTGAAACCATCTGCTTATTGCTGTGGAGGATGTAGTTTGAAACAAGGGTCTACAGCACCAGGACCTGTGCAGAAAGCACCTGGATAAGCAGGACACACGAGTAAGAGCAGCAGAGTCATGAATCAGTGTCTTACCAGAGGACATACTCCAGTGGGAGTGGGAATCTGCCCTTTTTTGAGAGACCTGGAATACATTTAGGGTGGTGTATTTTGCATTTAGGTGACCATGCTGATGCCTCTAAGAGCACGCTAAAGCTGCTTCTTGCAGAAATAGGAATATGCTAAAAAGTGCAGGAGAAATGTTGGCCTACATTGGTGTCTTCTGCAACACAAAATTGGCCACTGTCTTGGACAGGTCCTCACTAGCAGAGAAACATGCAACCAGCTGGGAACTCCTTCTGTAGAAGGCAGGAGGCTGTCCCTCAGCCATACCACAGGCTCCCTTCAGGCTTGTGCTGCATGTTCAACACCATTTGTCTTCTCACTGTTTGATCACTGCATTTGACAAGTGACCTTGGAGCTGGTCACATCAGTGGCTACTTGCCACCCCTTGTTATATCTGCCTGCTTTGAGGACATTGAAAAACATTAGATGGACTTCTGGTGAAAAGACTTGCCTTTCTCTTCGGACATCGTTCCAAATTTAGCACATCCTCTCTGAAGCTTAACAAAGCACTTTCCTGGAGCAGTATCAAACCCCAGCGTTCAGTGTTAGTGCTTGTTGGAGATGATGTTGTAACAGTTAGAAGCCCCTGTCACACTTTGAGTGATGGTATTGTTTTCTGGAAAGCTCTCTAGCATCTTGGCAATGTCAGGTTTTGGAATTAAACGCTGACTTTAATGCAGAAATTTCCCCTATGGCCTCTGATGTTTTACCCAGAAATCCAAACCTTTGTATACAATTGTTGCTGTTGATTTCCAGGCTAGGAGATTGTCTCAAATTCCTCCCAGATTTTGTGTCACCAGAAAAAGCTCACATCTCTTTGCAGCTAATCAGAGAGAAGGGCTGGGCATTAGGAGATCATCTGAGTTTGAAGACATTGAAGGAGTGCTGGATTTGTAGTTCTGGAGCTGAAGATTTATAGAGTGATTTTATGTGTTATATTCCTTTTCCTGGAGGGACCAAATCCCTGTCTTGACAAAATGAGACATGTCTTTTCTTCTCTCCATTCTGCACAGTTTATGCTCCCCAGGGGTGGGAGGTGTTCCTTCAATGAAATGTAAACAAAACAACGACAACAAAAAAATTAATTCAGTTGCTGCATGGAGAATAGCAATTAGCATTTTCACTGTTCATGTTTAAAACCCTGTGCATGTTTTAACCCTCTTATTCTTGTCTTCCAGCCGAGGAAATCAGTTTGACTTCAAACTACCCAGAAAGGCCTGGGTAATACCGTCACTGAGACACAGAATTTCTTTGTGCAATGGATAGAGCATGAGATTGGGAGCCAGAAAGTGCCAGCTCCCAGATTATTTCCTCAAACATTTGTAGTGACTATGGATTCATTCAGGGAACCTCTTGGTCTTGCCATGAAGTGTGAACTTAGCACCTCCAGCTTAACTCCTTGCAACCTGCAGCTCAAAAGTGTTTTGATTGAAGTGATTTTTTCAGATAAAGTTCATACCCAAGTTGCTTTGTGGCACTCCATGAAGGGTAAGATTTAGCATCAAGTAAAGGAAGGACTGCCTTTTCTGAATGAAGGTTGCAGCTGTGTGTTGCTGCTGTGCCTGTTGCTAGTGTGATTTCTGATGAGGGATGTTTACTTACTTTCACCATGACTGTCTGGAAATCCCATGGCAAGGAGCGTCAGAACATTTGCCAAATCACTACTTCACCCATCAAGCTGATTGTTTCATGTTATTCGGTCTGGTTCACATTAAGGGTTTGTTCCATGGCTGCCTTTGCTCTTTTGGGGTATATTGATTACTTATGGTGAGTTTTATAGCAAATGGCCCTTTCTGAGGGATTACTCCCCCCTTCTTCTCTCACTGAGCCTGTAGCATGTTAGTAAATAGAGTATTAATTTCTTCTACTTCAGACACAGTTTCTCTAAGGCAATTAATCCAAAGGAAGCAAAAGCAAACTCTGCTGGTTAATTATCATTATAATGTCGTTTGCTAAGCAAATGAGAAAGAAGCCTACCTATAGCCTACCTATAAAATGGAAGGAATGTAATAAAATTGAAAAGGGGCTTAATTTCTTCTCCTCATAGATATCTTATTTTTCCATACATAGAAATTGGTGCAAGAAAGATAAATCCTGCAAGCAGAAGGAGGCCAGTGCTGCTGGAAAGCCAAGTGCCTGTGTGCTGGGGCAGCCTGTCAGCATGGGGTCAGGCTGGTGGGGGGGCTGCACCCCACTGGGCACAAAGCACCAGCACAGCCGGGGCTTCGGCCTGTCAGGGGTCTCCAGCCTCTCAGGAGGAGATCTGACTGATAAAGACAGGTCTGAAAGACTGTCTCAGATCTGCTGTCTGCAGTCTCCATAAAACTCTGCAATGCACAGAGGGGGCCTTTCACAGCCAGGGCTCAGAAGCCTGGCGTGCTCCTCAGCCTCTGGTTTAACAATTTCGTCTTCCTTCCAACCTGAGATGAGTGGCAAAACTGTAAAGACTGCTGCTTTGCTAAAAGAGAGGCAACACCTTCTTGGAACTTTTTGCAACTTGTTGCTCTTATTTATTTGCCCAGTTTCACATTGATCCTGTAGTTTTTACCTAGTGGTAAAGAATGAGCTGGATTAATAGAGGGGTGAAACTCTGCTGGGAGAGCACACACTTCAATAATTGCATTTAAAATTGGTAACTTCTTTTATTTCTGCTGTGCATGTGGGGTTTTTTTACACCTAAGCTGGCCTTTAGGTGCACTTCAAGAACTCCTGAGTGTCTTTGGAGGTAACTTGAGAAGGAAACAAGATGGAAATGTGGTCTATAAATCCTTTAAAATGAAGGAAGGCACACAGAAAGTTGTCTTTTAAGGTAGATTTTGTGCGTAATATTTTACTTTTGAAATTCATATCAGTCCCTCGGAGATGTGTGAGGACTGATAGTTCAAACAACAAACTTCTGCTTTGGTAGCAATTACATGTGTTTCTGAAGGTGCTGTGAACACTTTGTAAAAGCCAAAATGTGAGGTTTGCACCAAGGTGTTTATATGCTGAAAATTGTATGGAAATGACTGTCAGTGGGGCAAGAAGAGAAAGCAGAAGAATGACGAGTGCTGTTTCCTGACAATTTGGGTCAGGCTTCCCTAGGATTGTTCTGTTGAATGCTTCTTGCTCTCTGAAGTAATGAATTTGTGAGTGGGATGATAATGAGAGGCATAGCAGGCCAAGCCTGGAGGTGTTTTCACCTTTTGAGCCAAAAGGAGAGATAAGACCCATACCAAGAATAACGAACATGGAGGAATGGAGTTACTGAACCTCAGAGATTAGCCAAAGAAATCTAATCTGGATTTAGGCTGCAATGGAGAGCTCGTTGGAGTTTTCTGAGTCAGCTCAACACCTCTTAATTAATGAAGTCTGACATATGCTTATTATAATATTGTCATCCACAAAAGCAAACTCCAAATAGAAGTTGTTGGCTGAACACAACATGGCAAGTTGCTGTGGTGTCCGAGCTATAGATGCTCTTCTGGCTACGTGGATATGTTGCTGAAGAGGTTACAACAACTTAATCTGGAAAACGCTCAAAGCCCTAATGAAAAGTTTGATATTTGAGCCATGGAAGAAGATTCTACTCTGGGCACATGCCAAAAATGAGAAGGAGGAACTGACACCACCTTAGCTGGATTTGAGCTTTCATTGGCTGAGAAGTAATAAGCTGGGAGAAGACCTGAGGAAAAAAAAATCTCTCTGGTAACAGGGATTTCTGTTTCTCAGACTTTCCACAAGGACAAGAAAATTTCTTTGACATGAAAATGTGTGTATTCAACTCTCACCTGCTCTCTTCCTTGGCATCCCCTCACAAGCCCATCATGTCTCTGTTCCAGTCTCATAGAGCCCTGTCCTATGCACATGTACTGCCAAAGAAACCAAACAAAACCAAAACCCAAGCACAAAGAAGCCTGGAGAAATTACTTTCAAACTCTTTGTTTAGTAAAAGGTGACTAAGCAAGTCAACGTGTTCACCAGCTCAAACTCTGTCTACAAGTCCTTGTCACTGCTGGAAGTTTGGGAGTCCAGTTGGAAATGACTGGACAGAACTAGTGTTGATGGTAAGAGATCCTTCAAGAAGTAAAGCAAAAGCTCAGGACATGCAAATAAACATCTATGTCTTGGTATTCCTATACACTTACTCGATGCTGCTTGCAATCAGTACAGTGCAACTAACAAACTTGATTTCATTTCACAGATCACGCTTATTCCTCTCCTCGTAAGAGATATGGTGCCATTGACTTGCCTCTTCCTTCATTTATGCCACTGCTCTGTAGTATTTCATCTCATCATACAGCTAATTAAATATGCAAACACTTACTATAAATTATGGCCCACCAGTGGGAAAATTTTGTGACAGATAAGTCTCTGAATCTGCCGCTGTAAATCCGAATTGGCTCGTTGACATGTGGTTAAAACGCAGCCGTAAATCTACTTGAGACATGCAGCGAGGAAGGAAACGCACACAAATTTTTCATGACAGCAGTTACAAGGAAAAGGCTTAGAGCTCCTTGTCGCTGCCAATCTGACCCCACTAGTGTCCCAAGTAATTAACAGATTTCTGTTTTTGTATCGTGGCTGGAAAGTGATAAAAAGAAACAATCAAGACGTTTTTACCTTGATTCCTGTCACTGAGAAATACAAACACCCGTAAAGGCCTTCAGATGTTTTCACTTGAATTCAAGTCAAACATTGCAAAGTTTACAGTTCTCACCCCCTACTTTTTGATCTGGAGTATGATGTAATCAAACTGTCTGCATCTTTCACTGAAAAGTAGGTGTATTGCTAACATGTTCCAGCTCTGAAATATGTTTAGATGCTGCAAAAAATCTGTCCAGGTTCAAAAATTGACATTGTTTTGGGGAAATCTGCACTAAAATGTTTTCTCATATTCTTTATTCTGTAAAATGCAGACAGAAAGGAGAAGGTGCCTGAGGATACACCGCAGGGAGGACATATGGAGCTGCATCTGTCTCTTTCCTAATTCAGGTATGATTCTTCAATTAGTTAATCCAGTACTGTTGAACATGGTGGTCCTGTCCTCCTCTCACTCTGCTCCTGGGGATTTATCCAGTGAGAGGACGAGGGGTAATGGTCACAAGGTGGAACACAAAAAAGTTCTACTTAAACATAAGGAAATTTTTTTCCTGTGAGGGAGCCCTGGCACAGGCTGCCCAGGGAGGGTGTGGAGTCTCCTCATCTGGAGGTTTTCAAAATGCTCCTGGACACATTCCTGTGGGACCTGATCATGGTGAACCTGCTTTAGCAGGGGGTTTGGACCAGATGATCTCTAAAGGTCCTTTCCAACCCATATCTTTCTATGATTTATCAGCCCAGAGCCTTACCTTATTGGAGTGAGTCAGCTTGCTAAATAGCCAGTGCTATCCAATCCATTCCGATCAAAATCAGGCTGAAAAAAGCATTTTGTGCCTTTTGGGGACCTAAATGAAATCCTCTGTGAGCCAAGTGAGGGCTGGAGTCAGTGGATGAAGGGGGCCACAGTGCCCTCTGAGAGCTGCGGGTCAGGCCCTGCTCTGGGGAGCAGTGGGGACTGGGTCTGTGGGGCTAGAGCAGGCAATGATGTCAAGTACCCTGTGGGCTTCAGCAAAAGGCCCTTCCATGGCACAAGCAGCACCAGTACACAGCCAGGGCTGGGGACAGCGAGACACAGCGGGTCTGGAGGAGAAAGGCAGCATGTTTGGGAGCTACAGGTGTGAGGTTGTTCCCTGTTTGTAGCACAGGGACACAGCTCTATGAAAGGAGTCATTAATGGGGAGCACGGCTGCAGCACCGCTGCAGGAAAGCTGTTTGGTGCTTGCTGATGTCCCTCCCATTCCATCAAAGCCCCAACACTTTGCTAAATAAAGGCATATGGGACCAATAAAGCAGATTTAAGGAGATGGAGTCCAGGTGGCAAAAGGGTATAATGGGAAGTGACTTATGGGAAAATGTTGCATTCAAAACTCCTCTGTTGGTTTAGGTGACCCTGTAAATCCAGGCCCTGCTTCTAGTCAATGAGACTACTCATGAGAGCTAAATCACTTATGTTACAGGACTGAGCCTACTGAAAGGAAGACTTTTCAAGGAGGTCCAAATAAATGTTGTTACTCATGCTTATAGTGCTCTTGTTTTTTAGCAGTAACCCAGTTGCGAGCACAGCCAACCAATTTGCTGTAATTTGTATATTTGGTTGGCATGTGTTTACAGAGGGGAGATCTGGATTTATTTTAAAGAGCTCCTTTGCCTGTGGTTTCCGTATCCTTACCTTAATCCATCTCCACAAAAGCAGCTCAAACAAAACCCCCAAAACCTCCCTCCCCCACGCTTAACTGAAAACTTGAAAGCAAACCCTGCACAGTGTACCTTTCATATGCACGTAGGTACCTTGTGGTGAAATGAGAAACAGCAGAAGAGCTTTGCAATAACCATGACAGAGCAGTCAATGGAAAAAACAAAAAGCCTTCAGTAAAATACTGCTTTGTTAGATCTTAGTAACAGAAAAAGTCCCCCTAGAAATAAATCCTCAACACAATTCTCATATGAAAGAGAATCCTTCCACGTTGAAACCAAATGTTCAAAAGCTCTGTGCTTTGTTTTATTATTGCCCATAATTTATTCTTATTAGAAAACATCCCTCGCAGGCTGCCAGAGCACTCAGTGTGGTGTACATCATAATAAAAACAACTTAGAAGGCAAAAACATTAGAACAAAAACAAAGCTCTGAAAGCTTTAGTGAATAAAACCATGCAGGGGGTCTGGAAAAAAGGACACAGATGTTGTGAGGAATCAAAAGCAGAAGATAAATTGTAAGCAGGAATATAAAACAAGCTTTGCGAACAAACTGGAGTTGGTTTAGAAGACTCAGATAGTAATATGTAAGATTCAAGTCAGAAATCACTTGTGGAACTCAAAGACCTTCACTGCACAGCAGCTCCTCTCTGCAGTGTCCAAAGCTGAACAGGCCTCTTTGCTCTCATTTCCCCAGAAGTGAGTGCATTTCTATGTAGGAGCTGCTGTCACCATGGTCACTGCTCAGTCTGGCACTCAGAAGGCCTCAATTCACATTGCAGTTGGGCTTCCAGCCTCCCTTCACAATGTGTTTTCTATGGGCTCCTCTCAAAATGCAAAGATGAGCTGTTCATTCCCTTGAAGTGGCTCCAATACCCCAATTGTAGGTGATAGGAAATGAATTTGATTTTTTTCCTACCAAAAAAAAATGACCAGTTTTCCTGACCCCCAACAGCTTTAAACGTTTATGTTCTCTCCAGATTGTAACTTTCCTTTCAGGATGATGAAAATCCAGGCACTGTAGTAATGGGCACCAACCTGCTGGTCTTGAATGACAAAGACTGCATGAACAACCCCAAGTCCTGCCATGGCTGTTGGACAAACAGCTTCTTGCCTGGCAGAGCAGCTGGTGGGTGCTTCAAAGGCTGATCGTCTTGAGTGACCTGCCAATCCCTCTGTGTGCCCAGCCCGTCCTGCAGTGAGACTCCTTAGAAGTCATCACTGCTCTCTCTGTAAGCTTTTTCTGGAGTTCTTCTCAGTTCTCTGGGGTATATTGGCTGTATTTGTGCCTGTGTTAGCTGCCCACTCTCACCTGTGGATCACTGTCATCACCTGGTGCATTACTCTTTGGTGAAAACGGTACAATTCATGTAGCTATCCTGTTAGTTCATCTTCTTTTTACACATAATTTGATATAGGTATCCCTGGTTCCTAGTGATTTAACTCTTTTGAAGCCTTTACAGACAGGTTTCAATACTGAAATTTCCATAGCAGGTAAGTGCAGACTCAAAATCTGTAGTGTTCCCTTTTGGAGTAACCTCAAAGTTCTTGAAAGATTCTGTTAACTTGGTTCCTAGTTACAGTTGGTGATTTAAGTGTTTCATTTAAGAAATGTGTACATCTTGTCCAGAACGTGGAATTTCACATAACTTGTACATGTTGTACAAGACTAGGAACTCCAAAATGAGGTGGAGCCATATCTGTGTTAGATTACAGAGATTATGTTTGGGATAGGGCATAGGGATTGGTTTTAGGCAAGAAAACCTGTAGGAGAAAAGGACAGAAGGTGTAGAAAGCAATGTTTTAGTGACATGAAGAGTAGATAAAGAAGCTGTGGTGTCAGCCCTCAAGCCAAGGAGCAGGATCTTGTCTGATGCTGATACTGCTCTGCTCTCCCCTATGGCCCTTTTCTGGCCTTATCCAGGATCTGGAGTGCCCTCCTGTGTGATGACCCACACAGTAAAGATTTAAGCTATGTCAGCAAGCTCACGCTCTCTCAGAAACCTTCAGCTCTTGCATTTTTTTCCTACCCTGATCAGTGAGAAGTGAGCTTTAGTTTGTTATGATTCTTCACATATCCACGCTTCATTGCCCCACACACGTTTACCCACAGTTACAATTTATGGCCATTTCTTTTCCATCCCAAGCTCCCAAAAGCAGATACCCTCGAGGATGTGGATCCTGCTGGGGCAGATTTGTAAACTGTGCTATTTTATACTGTCTTTAACAGGTTAGGAGGGGGAGGATTAGTCTTTCGACAGAAGGTCTTCAGAAGCCCTGGGACTGATGACTTTTCAAAGTGAAGATACGATTTTGCATAACCTGGGGGATGAAGGATACCAGAACATCCCTGCTGGTGGGCAAAGTCTGGTGGAAATAAAACAACGTTTCATGGCAGGAAAAATGTTGTTTAACAGTAGAGTAGTAAAGCTTTGGAGTTAGAGCAAGACTGCAAACTGCAGCTGCAATGCTGCAAACTAAGGGTTAAGAAAAGAAAAATATGCCAGAACAAAGTCAGAGACACAAGACCACATCATCCATTCAGACTGCAGAAGGGGTAACTCCAGCCCTGCCTAGAAGGTAGCTGGACAAAGTATGTTGTTTTCATTAGCTCTGCTCATGCAGTTATGCTAGTACAGAATTACATATTTCTGCACAGTTCGGGCCACAGAAGCCATTTCTTCATGCTCAGACCTGTTTGTAGGAGGTGAAACTGAGCTGGGACACTGGAGCTGCAGAGAAACTCCTAATGAAGCAAAATGACATGAGGCAGCACTTTGCAGGGGGGTGGATGGCTGGAGATTAAGCAGTATATTAAGTAATTGCCTGTGATATTTTTCAAGTGTAATTCACACTCAATCATCAAATATGGAACAGATTAGCAGGAGGAGGGGTTGTATATTTCTTGTAAGTCACAGTCTTCTATTTGTGATGATCTACACTGTGATTTTATTTTTTTGAAGCACTGTCTTTTATGGTTGGTTTTAATGCTGTACTACTCATGGCATATTGAGCTGCCGGTATCATTTGCTGATTAATTTATTTGCAACAATACTGTTTAAAAATGAATGCAGAAAACGCAGGGGTTAAAAAGAGTAATGTTCTTTATGTCTAACAGGCTGAGGCATGTGTAAACACAGCTTTTAAAAATAGGATCTTAATGTTAGCTCCAGAAATCAGTATATATAGGTGCTCAACGTGTGGCCTGATTTAAGTATATAGCGCTCCGTGTGATTGCACAAGGCCAAGAGATATTCAGATTTCTGATTCTGATGAGAACAGCTGCCTGAAAGGTGAGCCTGTATAATCTTTTCTCCTTTGTGGCTGCAGAGGTTGTGTCTCATTATCTCCTTACATTTTGAATTATTGACTATTGAAAAAGGAAGGATACACGTTATTGTTTTCATTAACCTTCTAGTGCAGCCTGGCTTGGGCTAGATATGAAAGCATCAAACTGTACCACACACTAAGTCTTCTCCTCAGTTCGTTTGTTGTAAAATCAAATTCCTGAATACTGACTTCTGAACCTAGTGTACCTGGCAACTTGTCACTTTGGATTTCATTAGACTGGATATTTTGCATGATCAAAATAAGACTTTGGTAAATTTTTAATTCCTCATCCCAGACTTGCAATCCACTGTATGCTGAGCTGAGCTGCTCCTTCAGATAGGAAATAGCTGCCTGCCACAGCTCAGAATCTCCTGAGTGCAGCAGCTGGGTTCCGGAGTGTGTCTAGCCCTGTCCTGATCCCAGTAGCTTGTGCCTAAAGCCAAGGCCAGAAAGCAGATCTGGCAGCTCTGGTCACAGCTCGCAGATGTTTCATAAAATACAGCAATGACCAGTCTGTAAAAGTGTGGTGGTGACACAGCACAGATTCCGTCTTAGGGTCTCAATTAAGTCCTCAGAGATATATGTATAAAAAAAGATGTGTTTATGGTAGATATCAACCCGTGAAGCCCTTTCTGTGCCTGTTGTGCCTTTAGGATGGCACTGGCTTCCATTCACAGCACTGTGTGCTCCTCTGCCGTGCCCTGCCCTGGGCCACTGCCTCTTCTTGAGCTGTGCTGGTTGGCCTGAGCTAATTCTGACAAAGCATTATCTAAAGCAATGCCCTCTGCTCCCCATGACATCTACAGACAGCAGCGTCTGTTTTGCTAAATAGCCTGAGTTTGTTTATACAGAACGAGAGATCTGACTAAGATTTATTGTAACTATGTGTGACTCAAAGGAGTGGATAGCCATATGACCAAAAATGCTGTGGTGTTAAAAGAGCTACCCGAAATACTTTTAGAGTGCAATGAATATATTGGGAAATAATCATGCTAGTTCCTGCTAACCATGCTGAAACGAGACTAAGCAGGGAAGCTTGTGCTTCTCTCCAAATACAAGTAATATATAGACTCTGTACATCTGGAGGAATCATTTAGTTTGCTATGTAAACATGTCTTTATTCAGCAGAGCATTTGTAACAACGAGTTTAAGCCCTTCTGCTGTAGAGCAGATGTGTTTGCCTGGGGCAACAAATAATTACAAATTGTAGATAAGCTGAAATTTTTTTTAAAAAATGAAAAAGTCAGATGGGATAAAAAATTGTCAATGGTGCTGCAGGCTCCCCATTGGCTTCTAAGAGAGGTGAGAGGCATCTTCTTTTAACTGGAATTCAAACAAGTATTAGGGAGCACAATGCTGGGAACGGCCTGCTATGAAGTGGGGAGATCTTGGAGTTTGTTAGTTTATTTTTTCTTCTTCTTCAGTACATTTTTTTTGCTACCTTGTGTTAAGATGCTCAGATATTTTTGCCCCTAGATATGACAAAATATTTTTTTAGAAAGCTTGCATTTAGTACTTCTATAACTGGATTTGTATCTAAAATTATTTGACCTGACGTGCAAAAATACTGTCATCATATTTTAAGATTTCTAAATAAAAATCTTGAAAGCCGTTCTGCTTCTATGGTTCTATAGGAACCACCACCTATTCAGCCTATCTTCAAAGCTTTGATTTTATCCTCCTTTTCAATATTCCTTCTCTTGAAGGTGAGAGAAGAGGCTGCAAGGAGCAGGGAGGACAGATCAAGAGACCACAGGAACATTTCACAGTAGGGTTTGGTTTTGTCTGGGAGATGGGGCAGGATTTATTTCAGGACAAGGAATCTCCTTCCCCAGTATGCACAAGCACAAGAGAGGGATATGGGCTCTGCCTGTAGCTGTGCTGGAGAGAGGAGGAGTGTCTGAGGGGTGGATGGACATGACCCCACTTGTGAGTCCCATTGTGACTGTTAAGCACCTTTTAAAACTCCTTTCCCTTGAAGTAAACCTGCATTGTGACCCATGGTCTGAAAGGGGCTCAAAGACACCCAGCGAAGATGATCTTCAGAGATCAGCCATTAAGTATGAGCCAGTTGCATACACAAAGATTTCTTAGAGATTTATAACCTGACCAAATCCAGCTGGAATTTGGTAGGGATGGGTAAACATATTGGCTTAACAAAGGCCATTCTTCTCT
Source organism: Urocolius indicus (assembly GCA_013401255.1). NCBI lineage: Eukaryota > Metazoa > Chordata > Aves > Coliiformes > Coliidae > Urocolius > Urocolius indicus. The sequence goes on along the minus strand of WBNH01007866.1, from coordinate 320,764 downwards.
CGTCCCCAAAATCCAGTATGTTCCTCCAGGGTATTTAATCCTGAGACCTGCTTATGGAAAGGACAAATAACTTCATTTAACATTCAGTATGGCAAAGTATACATCCTCTGTTTTAGTCTCCAAAATGTTTGGCACATTTTTCCTCAAATTAAAAGGAAGAAATTTGGCTCTTTCCAGCACAAAAATCTCAGTGCAAATGTTTGGTTGTCAGAGCAATAAACACCAAAAATCAAGAACTTACAATGGAAAATTTGGCTAACCTTAAAGGGGCACACTGCTTTAACCTTCCCTAGGTTAAAGAACCTAGCAAAGAATCACTCTGAGGGACCTCCATTTCACCTGCCACAGCTGTGACGTTCACTGCCATATCCTGACATAAAGGTGATAAACTCCACCTTCACCCTTCCCTCCAGCCTAACTATATCTGGATTTCATGTGTGCTATGTATTGATGGCTTCTACTTTATATCCAGGCAAGAGGGAAGCCTGCAAAATCACAGTTACAATAAATGAAATTATCCTAAGTCACTCTAATCCATTAAAAATCCAAAGGTTCTGCTCTTCTTATCTGCATGCATAAATTTAAACTTATATGCATTCTAGCAAGGGTGGCCTGAGCTTGGAATGTGTTTGTAGGCTGGCTCAGGACATGAGATTAGAAGTTAGGGTTCTCTGGTTTTATAGTTAAACTCCTCAAAGCAGATAAAAGCCTTTCAGTTAGCTGATTTTAGTGAAGGACCTTGAAAAGTGAAGAAACTAATCCTGTCCATTACTGAATAGCTCTATTAAATGATCATAAAGAGCTCGGCACCACCTTATTATTTGCACATGACCTCTCCTGAGGCATCTGTGACAAAAAAATACCAAAAAAAGATAAAAGGATAAGTAAGACAGATGAAGCAAACACCTCAGATCACTGCATATGAAAACAGAGCTTTCTGGACAGGCGTGCTTTCCATAGAATCATTTCAGGCAAAGGTCACATGTGTGCATGTAAAATCATTCCTGTAAGCAGCGCCTTTGTCCCCCAGCCATCGCCCAATGGAGCCATTGTCCTGCTGGGGCAGCTGGCACCTGACTTCAGCCTCGCTGCTCCCGGCGCCCAGGCCCAGGGCTCGGGGCAGGCAGGCGGCCCCCGGCAGCCGGCCTTGGGGCCACAGCAACTCCTCTGGGCAGACATCCCGGGTGAGTGCTGGAGGCCCAAACAGCCCAGCCCCGAGCAGTCCCTTCAGGCAGACTTCCCTGGAAGGCCACAGCCTGGCCTGGTGAAGCCAGGGCTCCAAAGCAAGCCTCAGCCATGGAGAAAAGGGGCCCACTGGTACGATAGGCACCTCTCCCCTCCCCTCCCCTCCCACTCCCTGTGTTTTTCTGGCTTCTTCAAGCAGTCTTGAATAAATATAATTACAAGCAAAGTCAGGCTGTGAAGTGACACGAATGTGTTTTTGCCAAGTGCAATTTGGATGATGATCTGGCAAGTTGGAAGTCCTTTGGACGTGCATTCAGGGGTGATGTTGGAAGTGCTCTGATTCAGAAGTAGAGAGCGTGATTTAGTGCCTGGTGTTTTAAAAACCATAGTAGATCTCTCATAGCTTGTTTATCTTCAGAAGCTATCTTCTCTCTTACGTATAAACTGCCTGACATATATATTGTTACCTTATAGCCCTGTTAAATTTGGCATCCAGCTCAGACACAAGCAAAGTATCTCGTGTTTTGTTTGTATTTATGTCTTGCAGTATTAATATTGTGGAAGTATGTAATTGCAAGTTTAGAACTCCCACATCACTTGGCTTTTGATTTACATTAAAATTTCTGGTGTCTGGATCTTCCCTGGTAAAATCGTGGGCTTAAAGGCAATCTCTCTAAGTAAGGTTCCTATTACAGATACCTCTACCTAAGCCTTTTTCTCCAGAGGAAATATGTGGATTTCTTTAATCAGAGCAGTAACACCTCAAGGACCTGCAGTCTTTTTCTTATGCCTCCCTATGCCACAAATGTGATTTGATAAGGAGTTAATAAAATCTTGCATGCTTTGTGGTTCCCCTTATGATTGATATGGTTGAGTCATAATGGTTTTGATTACTCTGATTTTGAAAAGTTAATCATAGGATCCCTCTTTAGAGTCTCTCTGACTTCTGATTTGCTTAGATTTTAATTGTGATTTGCTTCTAATTACTACTGCTATATGCAAGCTTCCTGTCAGTATGTGCCAGTGCTGTGTAGGCTGCTCCTTGGCTGAGCTCTGCAAGGTGAAGCGATGCACTGACTCATGGGTTTCACAGAGTGTTTCTGTTGTGAAGCAGGTATTGCTCCCTTGCTTTGCACCACTGCCTTACCGGAGCTGTGTTGAGGCTCTGTCTGCAACTCACATGAGGACCTCGGCCCTCCTTGCTGGACCCACTGTGGGGAGGTGGGCTGGGGGCTGGCAGAGTAGGACCTGGTGGGTAGAGACAGATAACGGGCTGGCTGTACCTATAAGAAAGAAGAGGCTGACTCTGCTGCTAACATTGGCTGCCCACAGGTGACCTGCTGAGCTGTTCAGGGATGCCTGTGGACATTTTTGGATTAAAAAAAGAGCTACCAAGATGATCAGGGGACTAGAACATCTCTCTAATGAGGAAAGGCTGTGAGACCTGGGCTGTTGAGCCTGAAGGAGAGAAGACTGAGTGGGGACCTTACCAGCACTTAGAAATACCTAGAGGGTGAGTGTCGAGAGGATGGGGACAGTCTTTTTTTTCTGTAGTGCCTGTTGACAGCACAGGGGGGAATGGGCACAACCTGGAACATGGGAAGTTCCAGTTAAACACAAGGGAAAACTTCTTTTCTGTAAGGGTGAGGGAGCCCTGGCACAGGCTGCCCAGGAAGGGTGTGGAGTCTCCTTCTCAGGAGGTTTCCAGACCCACCTGGATGTGTTCCTGTGTGACCTGATCAAGGTTAACCTGCTTTAGCAATTGGTTAGACTAAAAGATCTCTCTAGGTCCCTTCCAACCCCTACCATTCTACGATTCTCATGAAGTATGGGTCTGTAGAAATGCTTCCTCCGAGCAGGCTGGCCAGTATAGGATGTTAACAAAACAAAACAGTGGTCCATTTGTGTAGCAATATTTACTCATCAAAACCTTGCCTTATTTCAGAGACTGTAATATGGTGGCTAAACTGTGAGTTTAGAATCATTGCAGTGGGAAAGTTTCCAATTATTCATCGAGTATGTCAGCTGAGTTTGAATGCCAGATAGCTGAAGATATGTTAGCATCATTCTTGAACTCTGTAGCTGTTAACAGCAGCACTCACATAGCAGCCTTTACTCAATGATGACAAACATCATCCTTTGCCATTAGCTGAACTGGAAGTGGAGGCAATGAATATTTCTGAGACATGAATGAAAGGTGATGACATGAGAATGCTCCTGGCAGCACTGAGACTACCACCACCTCATCTGAATTCCCCTGTGCTCTTGTAAGTGCACATCTATGGTGCTTCACCAAATCAATGGAGCAAAACCTGTTATTTCTGGTACAGCAGTAACAAAAACTGGTTTTCATGTGCTTGCAAAGCTATTGGCATCTTTGACCTCTGCTGCACGTTGCTGCACAGGGGCCTTTGAACCTCCCAGCACCGCTGTCTCTGTGCCTCCTGCGCCAGCCCAGCTGGGATGCACCCTCCCTTGGGCTCATCACCAGCTGAAATGACAACTATGTTTGCAGAGTGTTAGACCAAATGATTTCACAGGCTTTCTTTGTCTCAAAACCCTCAAAACTGTGTGTGCTTTACACATTTAGAGTAAAGGAGAACAAAGTCACTGTCACTTCAATACACAAAGAAGTTTAAATATATAAATAAATACATATGGGCTCTACTGGCATGGGGAAACTATTGCTGTTGTGTCCTGTTTGCATCCCATTGCGTAGCAGTTCCACCTGCTAGTGCTGCACGTGAAAAATTGGATCAAAAGAGACTCCATCATCTTTGTGGCCTTGTGCTGAGCTCTCTCCAGCAACTCCCTGTTCTTCTTGAACTGAAGGTCACAAAACTGGACACAATATTCCAGATGTGGTCTCCCAAGGGCAGAGTAGAGGAGGAGGGGAACCTCTCTCGATCTACTGCCCACAGGCCTTCTAATCCACTCCAGGCTGCCATTGGCCTTCTTGGCCATGAGGGCACGTTGCTGGCTCATGCTCATCCTGCTGTCCATGAAGACTCCCAGATCTCTTTCCCCTACACTATAAGGATTCATTCCCCAACCTGTACTGGTACATGGGGTGATTCTTTCCCAGATGCCAGACTCTACACTTGCCCTTGTTGAATTTCATTACATTTCTCTCTGCCCAATTCTCCAGCTGGTCCAGGTCTCATTGAATGGCAGCACAGCCTTCTGGTGTGTCAGCCATTTCTCCCAGTTTAGTATCATCAGCAAACTTGCTGACAGTGCCTCTGTTCCCTCATCAAGGTCAATAATGAATATATTGAACAGTACAGGTCCCAGCACTGACCACTGAGGGACTCCCCTAGATACAGGCCTCCAACTCAACCCTGTGCCATTGATCACAAGACCCCGCCCCATTGATCATCCCTGAGACGTGCAAAGAACTTGGGATGTCTGAACTATGCCAGACAATACCACTCTGTTTATACACACTTTTTGATCAAATGACAAATTTCAAGCTTCTGGCTTTGTTTTGACTTATGTCAATGTGACAAGGCAGAGTGTGCTTCCCAGACTGCAGGGCTACACGGGTGCTCCGCCAGGACTGACCTTTGAGATGTCCCCAGACAGGGTGACATACAAACTAACCCACCAGGTCACCCGTTTGCCAGACATAATTTGCAAGGGGGAAATGTGTCGATATTTTAGTGCTCTGTTCATACTACAGCAAAAGTTGTCAGTCAGTGCAGGCAAGACATCTCTGAATGGGCTCCACGGGGAATCTCTCCAGGTTTTACAGAGAGCCCTGTGCAAACCTGAGAGAAGATTTGAACTTTCCCCTCAGCACTTTGCAAATAGCATAACAAAGCAAGAGGGAAGAATACAGCTTAGGGACTCCCCATCCCATGCCCTACCTGTGTGCTTCCTCGGGCATTTTGGGCATTCCTTAAAGGCTCTCTTTGCACCCAAAAGGAATTTTGGCTGAGACAATCAAAAACATCCCATGGATGAAAATATGTCCACTACAAGGGAATGAGGAGAGAATGTCCTGATGAAACACCATTTTGTAAATAAGTTGCCTTCACCTGTAAGTGCTTGTTTGCCTTTCATTACATGCTGAGGCTGCACAGCTAAGGTGATAGTGAAGACAACAGGTAAACCCAGATGAGGTCAACCCTCAGGCTGAGACAGAGGAAAGGGATGGCTACTATAAAATTGAGTGAAATTCCCTTGAAGCTGATGACTCTTCATTCAGGATAAATGTAAAAAGCCCTTAAGTGCCTCTTGGATATCCAAAACAATAGGATTCCTTTCCCTGCTCAGGCAGAGTTTTGTACATTCTTTGTAAACGACAGGATTGATGCCACAATCAAAGTCCTCTCTTAAAGGAAATAACTTGAAGGCTCCCAGTCTCAGCTGGCTACCAAGACCAAAAAGATTATTATTCAGGTCATTTGTGACTGAACACATAAATTCAATGCACCTAAATGGGCTCTAATTTTTTTTTTAATGTCCCTTATATTGGTCTTGTGCAGTAGAGTACAATTGAAATAGGGCATTAACAATAGAGAAGAGATCACAAGGATGATTTCCTTCCCTCAAGGCTCACAACAGAGGGAAAAAGCAGAAAATATTCCCTTTCAGAATTTCCAAAGCTCTGTCATCCCAATATATTTTGTCTCTTTTCACCCCCAACACTATATGTCTTTTTATGCCCTGCCCTTGCTCTGCCCAGCCAGCCCATCGTTCACCTCACATGGTAGGAAATGGCTGTGATAGTCATGGGATGTTGGGTGCCCTTCATCTCCTGTGCTGTCCTGGCAGTTACTGCTGGCAACGTCAGGCCTGGATTATTTGCTGAAGCTGCAACCTTTCCAAAAGCCTCCTACACCTCTGTCCTGTGCCCCCTGTCCTGCAGTCTGGCTGCACTTCCACCTGCCCTTATGCACTGAGGCTTTGGAGTTGGCTTACTTGTTTTGTTTATAATTCATCAGAGCAGAAAGCAATGAAAGCAGAAGCTTTCCTAGTGATGTTTTTTCTAATCTAATACAATCAAAACCCATGCTGAATTACCTGCAGAATAAAGCAGATGCTTCAGCAAGCTTAGGTGGCCTACAAGCAGGGGCATGGGCATGAGGTTATAGTTGGATACTTGTGTTAAAAATGGTTGTTGTAGCATAAGTTACCACAGAGGAAGACTGTATGAAGCCAGTTCATCCTAGAGGTAAGGGTGCTTCTCCTCTGCTCCCTATATCTCTCACCTGAAGATATTTCTGCTCCTTGCCTGTTTCCATCATCCATTGTGGCTTCTTTACCCAAAAGATGTTGGTTTTGTTGTTTGGTTTTTGGTTTTCTTAAAGGGTGATTTAGTCATAGTATTCCTCAGCACTAGGCTGGAGGAGGATGATTCAAGCAGTGAAACTCTGGTGTGCAGTGTGGTTCAGAGGAGAGGGGGAAGCAGCTGGGCTGGGCAGCTCTGCACACAAAAGCATGAAACAGTGAGTTTGCACACCTGAGCAGAACCAGCAGGCACTGGAGGCCTTTTCTTCCTTTTTCCAGCAATAGCTTTGCCAGGTGAAGACAGGTTCTTTTTACGTGGGTTGAATCAGAAGTTGCCTTCAAAGGCGTTTGGCTGCAGCATCCTGGAGAAGAGGTGGCAATGGACAGTGAAAGAACACTAAATAAAACAGTCCCAGCTGTTTTGCACGCTCTCTGTCGATGCCCAGAAACATCTGTCTCTGCCCTGAGAAACTTCAACAAATATAATTTCAAGCTGACTTTAGTCTTGTCTACTGTGACAAGACTAAAGAGATTTACTGGGCTGGGGAGCCTTCTGTGAAGGCTGAGCAAAGCAGAGCTGCTTTTGTTTTACCACAGTCAGTAATCATTAAACTGAGGAACTGATTCTTTCTGAAAATCTTGTATTGCTAGATATAAAAAGAAAACCAAACCAAAGATGACTTAAAACTTAAGAGAGGTATCTTAAGATTTAAGTGGCCGGTTTCCCAATAGTCTACTTATTTAACCCATCAAAAAAAATGATCCTTTATTCCTTTCCAAAGTTCTGTGCTGAAAAGGTGAAAAAAGAATTTACATCAACCCCCCGATCATCCGCATGCAAACCCACACCAGCACACAGTTCCATGGTTTTGATTTCTAGCACTTTCCTTCTTCTTTTTTTCAATATATTGCATTCCTGCAAAGCTTGAAATTTATTCACTTAAATATTATGCTATGAGTTTTAAAAAAATAAACCAGCAAGGGTTTTGTTGTGAACATGTCACTTTTCTCAACTGCAGAAAACAGGGGGTTCTGTTCCAACAGGATGTTTTTCCCTTTGTACTTACATTTGTCATCTTTGCACTCGGCTGTAATCAGAAAAAAAACCCAAAAACAAAACCTGGCATTCAACTAAAGTGGTTGTGACATAGTTCAAAAATTTGTGATGCTTGGAAAGTGGCCCATCTGTCTGCAATGACCTAAAAGGTAACGTGCAATTGGTTTATGCTTTTGTGCTTTGCCGTTATAAGAGGCAGCAGCAGATGCATGTGAAGAACTGTGGAGTGCTGAGTGCTGTGGTGACACTGCTCCTCTGGGAGCAGCCGTGGGAGGAAAAGAGAAGGTCTTGTGTGTGCTCTGCCTTCTGCTCCCTTGGCCATTGGATGCAGCTCATTTACAGTACCTGACTTGGGGTTCAGAAGTGGTAGGAGTTTCCAGCTCACTCTGTCTCCCAGACACATTGCTTCCAGGGCTGAGCACCAGAGCAGGGAGCTCATCCAAGAGCAAAACCTGTCAAAGGGAGGGAATTTTTTTAACCTGTTTGACTCGCAGTGTGGCCCTGGGAATGGTTGTTTGGGGTAAAAGGGGTGGAAGTGCAGCTGGGGGACAGTTGATATCAGAACTTTACTTGCTGGTTTTATTTCTGTTCTGAAGAAAAAGGGCAGAAAATCCAGTTATTGACAAGTTAAACAAATAACTCACACCTCTAAACAGTTAGGGATAGCTTAAACTTGTGTAAGATGTGCTTTTCAACTGCAAGATAAATCACTACCCCCTAAAAGGGATTGCAGATGGGACTAAGTCTGTAACCTCATTTTATGCATCTTCCCTCAAGCAAAGGCCTGTACAGTTCCTGTTGTATCCTCCTCCACGTACATAGGTAGGTAGATGTTCCTGGGGCCACTCAGTCAGTCAGATCAGGCAGTTTAGGCAACTTTTAATAATTGCTATTTTTCATTTCCAGATAATGTCTCCATCCGTTGTCCTGATTTGTTCAGGGTTTAGATTTTGTTTTATGGTTTGTTTTTTGTTTTATAGAGGATTTCCTTGTCCTTATGCTGAACTGATTGCATTTAGTGGTGCAGTCTTGCAGTCCTTACACGCTTGAATCAGAACTGTGTTCATCTGAATTAGGTTCGAGACTCAGAAGGCCTTCAACTTCTTTTTTTTTTTTGTCTTAGCTGCAACACTGCCACAGCCTGTTCTATGTTTATGCATCCATTTACCATGCCAAAAAAAAAGCTTTCATAGGTGTAGGCACACACTGGTCACCATAACAGCAGCCAGTTCTTCAATCTTGAGATGCCTCCTCATGCGTAGGAGCAGGAGGAAAATGATCCTATATGAGGACATGTTTCTATTTGTTGTGAGGGAATACTGTTTCCAGTCTGACCTCACTTTGGTTTTTCACCAGAAGTATTGGTGCTGCAAAGCATGGATGTCCAAAGCCTCAACCACAGGCAAGTCTGAGAACAATATTCCTAGTGACATATCTCTTTAAAATGAAATCAAATAAGATTTTGTTATTTAGAAAGTATCAGTGGGTTGGGGTTTTTTTTTAGGCTAGCAAGAAGAAAAATAATGATGAAAATACTTTTTTCTTGCTCCAAATGCCCAAAACATTAAAAAAGATATTTCAAACAAACAAACAAACATAAACTCTTGTTTGGCAAAGAAAACAATCTGAAAGTAAACAAAACAGTATTAATTGCATCCACATTTTACTTGTAGGGAAGAGATCAGTGCTTGGAAAATTTTTAATCATATCCAAGCCTTGACCTTGAAAAGTGTGCCAAAATAGCTTGGGCTGAGGGTAAATGTGATTAAGCAGGAGAGATATGTTACAGGATCATTGTAAGAGTCCTCACAGTAAGTTTTATATACACAAGAAATTCAAAGCTAATGTTTTACTCCAAAAAGTTTGACTGTGGTAAAGGATGTACATACAAATCACACCAAGAAACTAGGAATATGCTTTAAATTCTCCCAAACCTGCTTTATTGCACCTTTAAGTGACTTTTCCCACCCTTGAGTTTGGAGTTCTTTTTCAATTGTAGCCCTTTAGAAACAGTGAGTTAAAGCTATGTTTTTTTTGTGGGACAGATTAGGTTTTAACACTTGTAAAATTCAAATAAATTAAGTGATTGTGTGTGGCACCTGCAAGGTAAGACAAGTGGCACTTCAGAGCTCCAGACTACTGTCAGGGGGTAGGTGGTTGATTTTCACACCACTGACCCTAAAGCTCTTTAAAAAAAGATGGGTGTAAAGCATCTGTGGGCACCTGTTACACCCATCACCACCTCAAGCAGTGGAATGCAAGGGTGAGGACCTGAAGGCATGCTTAGTCTCACACAGGCCGAATTAAACACACCTACAGGCTCTTTGGCTCCATGTTTCACTCATTCATATCCCCCATGAATAAGTGATTTTTTACCATGGAGCAGTTTTCATTTTGCAGCATGTCAGAGTCTTCACATATGATTTTCTTAAGAAATACAGTCCTAAACTCTGTGAAATATTTATGCTGATTCATAATAGTAATACTCTCCAGAAAATGAATTGGGAAAATGTTAGTTTTGTTGTCGATACTCTTACTGTCATGTCTGATGTTCACACTGTATCACAGTGTGATATAGCCCATGTTGGAGCAGTTGGTCTGTTAGCTGGGAGGTGGACACTGCAGGGAGGAGAGAAAGTCCTTCAGGCACACAAAGCTTTCTGTAGGGAACTGAAAACTTTCCCAGCTAGCCTGGCTGTTATGATTAAAAGTACAGTTTATAAACCTTGCTTATAAGCCTTGCTCTGCTTGTGTGCAGGCACAAATGGTGAATGCCTGTGTAGGGTGCACTTGAGGTAAGGCCCCTCCATGGGCATCAGGAGCCACAGTGCCATCATCAAATCCACAGCTCTCATTTTGCCACCAAAATGTTGTATCTGAGTAGAGTGTAGGAAAAAATGTTTTTCTACAGTGTTTTGTCCTCTTTTCTTTCACAAGTCTACTCACCTGTGTTTCAGTCCTCATCACATTGAGTATACAAGTGTGTTATGTGTTTAAAGCAGAGACTGGGGGCTCAGGTCTTCCCTTGGCCAGTGGTTCCTCTTCTCTCTCTGGGAAGGCAGAGCATGTGGGCTCAGTTTTGAAGAGGCATGCACCCAATACACCTGTGTTTTGTGCAGTGCTGGGAGGGCATTTTACAGGAGGGTGAGGGGAAGAGAGATGCAACGTGCTTTGCTGGTTGACCTCAGTGAGGTCTGGGCTGGATCTGGGATGCTCACCACCTGGCCCTGGGAACCCTGAAGGCATTATGTAGGGTGCTCAGAAATGTTGATGGGCCTATAGGTGCCTAAAGCACTTGGTGCCTCAGGCATTGGGCTGTAGCAAACTGCAATTTTGAAGCCTTTAATTTGTTCCTGATCATCCCTAAGGGTCTGGCACCTCTTTATGGATCTTTTTAGACAAGAAAGTCATCCTGAGCAGACTCCTCCAATGAGACAGACACTATAGTTTGCATACCTTTACCCTCAGGGTGGTGATGAGCAGACAGGTAAATAGTGACTGTTCCTCAAGCCTCAAGGTGCTGTTGGGTGATATTTTGAGGCACTGTGGTGAGGAGGGTGTACCTTCATGAGCACAGCCTGGTTTGCAGGTCTTCCCAGTCTCATGGTGGTGCAGCTCCTTACCAGTCCATCCTGTGCCCACTGCCAGGGAAATCACCTCCTTGATAAAACACAGCTTTTACGTATTTAAGAACAGAAGGTACTTGAAGAAGCTGCTTCAACTCTCACAACATGTCCCACAGCCCAAAGGAGGGACAGTCTACCCCTGGTCTATACTAATAGTTTTCTTTCTTCTCCACCCTGTCTACTCCCTTAATGCATCCACACAATCATCTGTGTCCTCTCCTACCCTCTATGATCAGATTGTAATTTTTTGTTTGCAAGCCAGCATGCAAGCCATTTGAAATCAGTCACTTGCTGGAGTGTTTTGCCTCCATCACATAAAGATGACTTCTCAGTGACTCTAATTTTGAGGCTTCAATGGTATTCTTGCAAGCTGAACAGGTACAGGTCCCTTATCCTTTAGAACTCTTATGTATTTTTTCCTGTACACCCAGGTTGTACAAGCACATTTCTGGCTTCTTGTAGATGGCTGTAGCCTGAATCCTGGGCTGACATCTGCTAAGGAACTGCTCATTGCAGGCCATCACCTTCATGCAATGATTCTTTTTTTCTCTCACTTCTCTTTTTATCATCAGACTGCTGACCCTGGCTTTTGTTGTCCATTTGCTATGCTCATCCTCACACACTCACCTTCCCTTCCCTGTCTTGCTTATCAGTCACGGCAATCACTGAGTGCTAAACATATCTGGCTTTTGATTGATGAAGTCCTATAAGAATATGGTTTAAAATGCAGGAGTCAGCTCTTCTTGTTATATTGTGCCTCTTCAGTTTTGATAAAAAGTCCGGTGGTGTTTTCAGCGAGATACCCTCATCTTTTCATGTTCACTTTGGCTCGTGGAAGTTTGTTTTCACAGTGCTTGTATGTGAGGACACTTGGTGTGGACACTGCTTGAATCTCTATAGTTTATAAAAAAGCTTTGTTCTTTGAAACATTAATTCTGCAACAGCAGAACAGGAATGCTCAGAACTGTGGTCTTGCTCTGGCAGGGGAGTTGGACTAGATGATCTTTCGAGGTCCCTCCCAACCCTTAAGATTCTGTGATTCTGTGATATGACAGCGTGAACTTCTCACAGAAGGTGTCACCTAGTGGCTGCCTACAAGTTCTGCATCCCGAGTTAAATAAGAACCACTAGGATCACGTAAGCCATAAAAGCCAAAGGCCAATTCACATGCACAATAACTGATGAAGAGGCATTTCATATTCTGTTAATCTCGGTAAAATTCCTCTTGTTTTGAAGTGTTTCATTTAAGCCCTGCAATCTGCACTGGACCAGCTGCATTCTTGGGCCACCAATACATTATTATCAACTTTAGTCTTCCTTATTCTGACCAGTAAAATGGCATTTAATTGCTAAAAAAGCTAACTGCCAGTGAAATTTTGCCTGAGTGAAATCATTAGACCTTTCTTATGCTAATATGTTCCTTGTGCATCTGTGGGGTGGCTCCAGGCAGAATCCTTGTGACAAAAAGATGATTGTGCATCTGAGTACACGGTCAGTTCAGAGCTACTGGAAAATGTGCCTTACATAACACATATGAAAAAGATTAGCAACTTCAGGGCCGTCATCATCTATAGTTCTAAAGGAAATTACAAAGGGAGTTCATTAATGTAATATCTTTGTGGCATGGACCAGGAAATGAAAATGAACTCCTCCGTTTATGTAAAATTGTGCAGTTTACAGGCTCTAGAGAGGTTACGTGAATGGAAAAATGAATTATGTATTTCCAAATCAGTAGAAGTAATCCATGATGCTGTATTTTGGGGGTTTGTTTCTTGCTTTATTTTTCTGGGTGGCCATTTTAAACTTAGGCAGGAACGTTCTTCCCAAAGAACTGAGCACCTGTATGTTAGGAAGATACACGGGAACAGCAGAGGCTCAGCATCTCTGAAAACTAGGCTGAGTATATTGGCTTGAGCACTCAAAATCAGCCACTGGATTTGAAAACTCAGTTGTGTTCTGCCTGGGTCACTCAGTGACCCAAGGATCACAGGCTGGAGGAGAGCTTCGGGATGCTGGTTCCCATGTTTTGCACATGAAGTCACCAGCTTCATTAGCTGAGATACATGGGCAACACTGTTGAGTGATATCACTTGTGTGTGACGCCTTTGGTTTCCCTTCTGCCTCTGTCATGCACTTCTGTACTTACCTAGTACTGGGGGGTAAAGTTGTCTGACCACAGGATATACCAGAGGCTAAGGGTGAAGAATTTTGTTGGAAGAGCTAATAAAAGCATTGGTGATTGCTTTTATCTAGTCATCTATGCACAGGACTGTTGTGTTGGGTTTTTGTTGTTGTTGTTAGGAAATATTGCATATTGCAACCTATTTTGCTTTCAACTCAGCTAGTGATGAAGTGAACGTTAGAGCACAGTCCTGGTCTGTGCAGGAATGAGGAATATAATGTCCTGGTGTAGTTAAGATGTTGGGTCTTCTCAGGCTAATTATGTTTCCCTGAGCCTTCCAAGTAGAAAGATGCAGCTGCACAATGAAGCACTTTTGGCTAAGCAGATGCATAAAAAAGGATAAAGTTCTAGCAAAGGCTGACAGGCTAGTAAGATGTGGGTAGCAAAGCAGAGGGCTTTTTAGCTTCTGCTGTGCAGAGCTACACAGTGGGGATGGAGAGACACTGCAGCAGGTAAGAGGTACCTCTGAACAAGGCTCATAATTGTACATGTTTAATATTGCAAGAGAGTTTAAAGAAAACTTCTTAATGCCAGCGTAGGATACGGGACAGGACCCAAGGGAATCTCAGTCCATCTGAGGGCTTACAGACCTTGTCTCTGTCCCTTTAAATGTAATTGTTAGTAAACACTTCAATGAAAGAAGCTTTCATCAGAGGAAAGAAAAAAAAAAAGTAGCAAGCGACACTAGTAAATAATTTGCCTTGGCAAAGAAGTTTTAAGCCAGTGACTTGAACTGTAATTCTGCTCAGCATTATCATTTGCTTTGTAAATAGAATTGCTTATCTGAACAGCCGAGCTTTCTGTTGTTGATGAAAATGGGGAAATGTGGGGCAGAGGGACCGTGTCACTTCCATTCCTTGCTGGGAGCCTGCGGTTTCCAGCTATTCAGCTAAAACTGCCTGCGTTCCCATCCACGCGCCTCGCACCGCCACAGCCGCAAGTTTGCTCCCAAGGTGTCCCCGCTTTTGGGGGCAGCTCTGCTCTGCAACCCGCATAAGAACTTCAGGAGCACCTTTGGAGGACGGGTGAGGCGAGTGCCCGAGCTCCCCAGCTCCTCACTGAGGTCCTCGGCGGCGTGTTCCCTCCGTGCGGCAGCGGTGGGTGACATTGGAGGGAGGCAGCGGGATATTTTTGCAGCCCCGTGAGTGAGTTTCCCCCCCACTCCCCTTCTCGGAGCCAGATGGAGACGCATTTGGTTTCTCTTTTAACCATGTTACTTTTGCGAAGAGAATAAACCGAGCAGGAACAGCTATTGGCCGCAGCAACACAAGAAAGCCCAGCTTTGCCAGAGGAAACCACATAAAAGCGTGCGTGTCTGTGTGTTTGGGGGGAGGGCGCAGCGAGGGATGATGCCTGGAGCTTCTTGCACTCAGAGCTGCGATTTGTGAGTGAAACATGATGAAATCACCCCCTGGACAAATCACACGAGCCTGTCAACCTCACCAGGTGGGATTACTTGTAGCTAATAGCCCCAACTCCCGGAGCAAGCAGAGCTCTGCGCTCACTATAAAGAAAAGGGGACGGTGCAGTGCAGGCTTTTCAAGAATCCTCTAGTATGGCTAAGAAGGGCTGCGTCCACTCGCACCAGGTAGGGGAGGAGAGGAGCGTGTTTGCTTTTAGAGGAGGAGTAGCCCGTCTCTCCTGAATAAGTTCCTACAAAAAGGAGCGTTTCAGCTTCAGAAAGAGATGTTTTATTCATAAACCCCTTCTGGTCTGTGTTACTCTCCAACGGTGACGCTGTCAGCTGCTGCTCCAGTGATGGGAACTGCAGTGCTGGGGAGCTCGAATGTACAGAGGACCGTCTCTGCCCCTGTAATCATAATGTGCTTTGCTCAACAGCCTGGCTTTTTGCACTGTTTGCTTACTTTGCTGGTTTTTTGCTTTTGCAGGTTATATCTTTATTTGCTTTTGCCTTTGGAGTAAATGTCTGCATGGGATTTACAACAAATCGATTTAGGAGATCCGAAGAATGGGATGAGGGCCCGATCTCAGGTACAGTAACAGCCGTAAATTGTACATCGCAATACCCTTATATTATATACTGTGGTTAGAAACCCCTCCTACTCCGAAACAGTAGTTTGCTTGTTCCTTTTCCCTCTAGGATATAGAGAAGAATAAATAACTCGCTGAGCCCGAGTCAGTTGACCTTTGGGACTCACCTATAGGTCTCCTATTTACTTAAACTTTTGCTCTGTGTGCATGTGACTACGGAAAATCTAGCTTATTTTAGGACTGAGCACTGTCAGTCTCCCAGAGACAAGTTTCATCAGCTCCCATGTAGCATTTGCCATGTTTTGTGCTCTACACCATTTCCTACTAGAGCTAGGAGAAACTCCCCGATGGGTTTAAAGGGTACTGGTTTGATTTCGGTAGCTATTGAAGTGGTTTCTGGAGACTTGATTAATGCTTACAAGAGGCGCTGGTGAGAAAAGCTTTTGGGATTTCTGTGGCTCCTGAGGTCATGCTGGTTTGTGAACAGCAGACGGCAGACATCTGACAGCAGAGAGGGCCGGGTAGAGGAGAGCAGGTGTTCCTGCAGATGTGCTGTCACCCTGTCCTCTGTTTTTCTTTCACATCCTACTTTTTTCGTTGGAGGAAAGCAAGAACGTGCCACAGAAGGGACTGTTGTTTGTGCTCTGTGGCAGTATAGGGTTTTGTAAGCTCAGGCATAGTTCAAATGGAAAAATATATAAAATGGAAAGCTTAGCTTTTTTTTTTTTTTTTTTAAGAATAAAAAAAAAGGCTTGACTTGGGTCTTTGTTCCTTCCTTTGGCAGGAGAAAGGAAACCTCTGGTCATTGACTTAGAGCTGGTTAATATAACTGCAATGAAAGGGTTTCATTTGCAGTGCCTGTCTGTAATGATAGCTTGTGAATTTTAATTATAAAATTGTTTACTGTGGCCAGGGTTTGTTGGGTTCCTGGTAGTGTCTCCATGTCCTTCTCTCACCCCTCTGTCACAGGATTTGGTGCTTAATCACAGCCATTATCAAGGCTGCTGATCTCTGAGCAGAGGCATTTTAGGTAATCAAAAAGATAGTGGCTGTGGCTTTTCATCCTTGTATAGCAGTAAAAAAATCTACTTGAAAACCAAATTTATTTCTATTTTTATCTTCTAGTACTGTTAACCGTGGAGCAGTTGAGTAGTAGTATCTGTGATAATGATGCAAAGAATTTGCATTTCTTGTCTTCAGCAACTGACTGCCAGTTGCTTTGCTGGTCTAGGGCAGGGCTGCTCAGTTGGTTTTTACTCAAGTCCCTGAGGTCTGACACTGGGGACCCGTTGCAGCTCATCAATGCCAGCAGTGTAGAGCCAATCAGCACTGCTCCAACAGAGCCAGGTCTAGGATCAGTAGCTGCATGCTCTTTCCAATAGCAGGAGGTTTAGCTTTGCATTCCAGAAAATCAGGAAGAATTACAGCATCTCTTGTAAGAGGCAAGAGATTGGCTACTGTTTACAGTCTGTTCAGAACTTGCTTACAGGTGGGAGTGGACCAGCAACTGGTATTGAAATAGTCCAGTCCAGGGTGTAACAATGACAGAAAAGTAACAGTGAGTTTTGTCCTTTCTTTGTTCGTGCAGCTTGGCTACTTTTATTGCTGTAAAAGAAAAAGAGTATGATAGCAAATAAAGGATCACAGTCACATCCGTCTGAAGCTGAAAGTAAAAAGTTACACTGAAGAGGTGCTTTTCATCTCAAACCAAAAGCACTGTGATCAAAGAACCCATTTAGGTTCTCCTAATTGCATGACTTCTACTTACCTTTCAACAGAAGTCCTGCACAAATGATATATCTACAACAACAAATGAGTATACACTCTTCTTCAACTTCACTTAGCCTTGGCTTATTTGTTTCCAAGTTTCTTGGTGTTCAGAGTTAATGACTTTGGATTGACAAAACATTCTTTACCAGCTATTACTTTATAGGCTAAATTGTTATTTCTCCAGAGGTATGCCGTGGTTGTAAGCAAGGTTCAGTTTTCATCTAGCATAGAACTTCTCCACAAGACAAAAACATGCATGTCAAAAGAAGCAGCACAATGCCTAAATACCCCTCTTGTTCTTTTATAATAATGTGCAGATACATAGGCCTTTATGCATTTGAGATGTTTGTGCCCAACATATTATTTCACTGAAATATTATTTTTACTTAAAATTTCTGAAATAAAGAACTGGGCTCCCACTTTTTTATAACTTTACCTTTGTGTGTTATTTGCTTTACGAGCTTCTAGACATCTTTGTGCGTGCTTTCAGGGAAAATGGCCTTAGTAGTCTCTCGAAGCATGTTCCTTGGGGGAAGGAGAACCAGTGAAGTTTTTCTATCCCTTCTCAATGGACTTTTAAGCATGTCATTAAGAATGGAGTCATATCTTCCTTTTATTGGAACAGTTAGGATGTATTTTTTTACTTTAGGTAACTTCATTGAAATTCTACTCATTGCAATGGCATTCTGCAAAAATGAAATGCCAGTTAATATAAATATTATCTAGCAAAACTGCTCATCCAGATGGTTTGTGTAGGTATTTGATTGGTCCGTTTAGGTTCCATATAGGATCCATATGATCCAAAATGGCAAATTCTTACCAGACAGCTGTAATGGCTGTATAAACATGTCTATATTGTGTGGTCCTATGACTGAAATACTACTGGAAGGAAATGGATTTGCTTGGTTATTAGGTTTTGTAGTATTGTAATCAGATAGAATCAGAGCAAGTAGCCTGATAGAGCACTTCTCAGGGAAAATAGAACACATTTACAATAGAAATGTAATAACCCCCATGAACTGAATGAGAAAGCTATTGCCCTGTGTCACTTCTCACTCCCTAAGCTATGACATAAGAGACAATCCTTAGGCAGTTGTTTTGAGCTCAACTGACAAAAGAGAATGCATGGAAAAGAGTGTGTAAAGAATACCTATTAAATAAGGAGAAGAGGGTTTTCATGTTGAGGTCTCTTTGCCTGCTGCACAGTCTGATTGTAGGAGCTGTGGAGGGATGCAGGAATTTTTAAAAGACATTTGAAATTGTTTAAGTTCGTTCTGTACAGGGGTTTTGGTTCATTTGGAAATGCTCACCAGGGATGGAGCTCCTGATGATATATTTTCCAACTACTCTGTATGCACTGGTAGCTGTGCCATGGCATTGTGCACGACCTGAAAATCATGGTCTAGCTGCAAAGGCAAGGTCAAGTGTGATAAACAAAGGAATGGTCTTAATGTATTCAGTTTTTTTTGGAATTGGACCAGTTCTATTTTGTGTTACTATATGGAAAGTGTCCTACACATTGACTCAGGAGGTGTGACATGAATTGGCTAAGTAATTTTTGGGATAATTTATCACATCAGTCATAAATTGGTTGTCAAGACATGTGAAAAAATAACAAGGTAGCTGGGTTAAACCTCTCTTATGTGAAAAGGTAACTCTACTTGCTGTTATAGAAGAGGGAACTAGAAGAGGACCTGAACATCTCCAGGCCCTCTCTATAGCCCAAGACACGGTCAGTCATTACTGAAGTGCTCCTGACAGATCTTGGTCCAACTTTTTCATCAGAAACTCCAAATCAGAGTCTCTGTGGGCAATTTGTTCCAGTGGCTTCCTGATAAGTGAACGGAGCTTTCCAACACCTAGGCATTCCTTGAGCTACAGTTGACTGTCTCTTACATAATCTGCACTCAGATTTACACCTTTTCTTTCCTAAATGCATATGGATATGTTTTTGACCTCCTGAAATAATTTCTCTCATATCCCTTTGGAATGAAGAGGGCAATGCCAGTGTAAGTGATATAAAGTGTATGCTAGTATGTAATACCTTTGCGTCCTTAATACCTTTGATTTGCAATTTACAGGATCTCTGCAAAAAGAAGGTAGTAGAAGAGGTTAAATAACATGGAAATATTATTTAGTGACAGCTTTTCAGAAGCATTTGGCAGGAAGCAGCTGTCATTAAGAATAAAGAACAAGACTTCATATCTCTGAAAATCTGTTAGCATGCTTTGAAACAATTCTCATGTGATTAATTTCTAACATAGCTTTGTGGCTTGTTTATGTAAGCAAAGAAAATACTGATCTTTGTGTTGTCAGCATAGATACATGATCTTTAGCTGCTAGGAAATCCAGATGGCCAAAATATTGATGGCTCATTAAGAGCCTGCTTGCAGGGTGTAGAGTGAAACTTCGCTGTGTGTATGACGTTACTTGCTCTGAGCATTACTGAGCTGACTGAAAAAACCCTGCCAAAGCAGAGAGACACGATTCTTGGCAATTACCCTTTTCCAGCAGTCATATGAATGTGCCTTGACACTGCCGTGGTCCATGATTGCAACCATGGCAGGTTTGGTTTTCTTACCTGTTATCTTTGCTGCCAGGTTCACTCCCTGAACTGGTTTATGTTGGTGTCCAACCACTGCCAGTGCCATACCAAGAGAAGTGGTGGACTAGTCATGCTGGGAATGGGAGCTGGTGGGACATCAGCTACTATGATATCACCTCCAAACTTCCCTTTCATCTTCTTTTCTATCCATTCTCACAATGTTGGGATAATGCCATCTTGTTTGGGAAGAGATTTCCCCACAGTTTACATGGAGACTAAACTTTCAGCTATGTAAAAGAGTAGGAGAAAAATATATAAGAAAAGATCAGAGCAACTGTTTCCCAAAAGTGCCATTGCATCAGTCCTCATAAAACCATACAGCTAATCATGGTGAGGTTTGCCAAAACCAAAACCAAACCATGGTCTAAAAGAAAACAAGCTCCAAGACAGTTTCAAAGACTTAATTTTAATAGGTCTCTCAAGGAACAAAAGGCATTGTGACATTTTCCTTGGAACACCTCTGTTTTTTAAAGAGCAACATACATTCTTCATTTTGTTTCATGAAATATGATGAACCCTAGGGAGTAGCACACAGTTTTCCTGCTTTGTGTATGCTGCTGTGTAAGATTCTCTTATAGGAAAAATGTGGAAAATGTACAATATGTGTAAAATGTATCAAATACTAGATTTTGAGAAAAGGGCAGAGTATGTGTCAGCTCTGACAGTGAGGGCCCTTTTTAATAAACAGAAAGGGGTTGTGGAGTCTCCTTCCTTGGAGGTCTTCAAGATCCACCTGAACATGTTCCTATGCCACCTGATCTAGGTGAACCTGCTTCTGCAGGGAGGTTGGACTAGATGATCTCTACAGGTCCCTTCCAACCCTACCATTCTATGATTCTATGATTCTTGGAGTCTATTTAATACATTGTTCATGGTTTTTAGACTGGCGGTCCTGTGTTTAGTTGAACATGTACAATATATTGATTTCTTACGCAGTTCTGTATTCTAAGCTTTTTATAATTGAATGCTCTGCAGAAGCCCACCAGAAAGCCTTACTTTGCCATTAACTTGTAGAGCATCTTACAGTTTTCTTTCATGCTTGATGTTGTTTTGGAGTCTTCCAGTATACCAAACCAAGTGCTGCAGACAGCATGTAGATGAATTGCGGCCCTTTCCTATGTAAACTGTTCAGCCAGCCATGGAAATGTCACTTGGTTTCTGAAAACAAAGACATGCTTCTGAGGAGTAGCTGCAGCTCCTGGAATGGGGCCTTGGAGACTTCAATACATTTCTGCTAAGGGTCTCTTGATTCTTACAGAAGTAAAGCCAGGGCTGTTTCTTTGCAGAATGTTATCACAGCATGCTGCTTCCTTCCTTTTGGAGAGGTAAAAAAAAAAAGAGCAACCTTTTTGGTCTTTGTTCCTTTTTGGTTGGTTTGTTTCATCAAGCAACCCTTCTCTCCTTGCTCCCTTCCTCAGAGCAGGCAGCCAGCTGAGGTTTTGCTCGTCTGAGGGGCTCGGGGCTGAGCTGCACATCCCACTGCTGCCCACCTGACAGATGTTTCCCTCTTTCTTGTTCCACACAGTCCTGTCAGATTCCCCCTGGATCAGTACCTCTGGCTCCTGCAAAAACAGATGCTTTGAACTCCAAGAGGCAGAGCCTCCTGGCTGCCGCTGTGACAACCTATGCAAGAGCTACAACAGCTGCTGCTTCGACTTTGATGAGCTGTGCTTAAAGACAGGTATGATGGGTCTTCTGTCCCACACTGCCAGGCCCTGCTGACACCTGGTTTCTGCTAGAAGTTGGGATCAGCCTGATAAACCAGCGCTCCCAGCCTGATAAACCAGTGGTCCCTGCCATAACCTGCATTTCCTCCTTGCCTCACCTCGCCTTGCCTTGCCAGGCAAGCTCAGCTTAGCCCAAAACGCAGCCCACATTTTGTCACAAAGAGCATCAGGGATTTGTACCTATCTTTCTCTTCACTGCTGGGCTTTGGCCATGGATTCCAGGGCAGAAAAAGCAGTGTTATTATTCATGCTACAGGAAAAGTAGATCTGTTGGTAATTAAAAGTAATAATCAGTGTTCAAGCACCATTTTGACCTCCAGGTTACGATGAAAAGAGGCATGGTAAAGGCTGGAGGTTGATTATTCCATGTCAGTCATCCATTTTGCTCCTCAAGGATAACTTAATTTTGGAAAATTCATGCTCACTTGGGGGCTGTGCCTTGTGGTTACCTATGAAGATGCCTTTGAAGCTGGAAGCCTTGGAGGGGCCTGAGTCCTCTTGGAGTGAGCCGCAGGTTGGGCTTGTTACCCTTGCCCGAGACTCTGATTCCAGATGTCAGGATGCCTATAATACACTGGTAAAAACGTTTGACTTGACTTCATTGAGCCCTAGGGGATGGAAATACAGCACTAGATTTGCTTTCTTTCTTTTTTTTTTTTTTTCATGAGTCACAGGCAAGGAGAACTTCAAAGAGGCCCATGAGTTATGTTTTACTACTTAGCATAGTGCATTTAAATTAGTAGTTGTTCCCATCTCCTTGACTGTTTGCACAGTGGTCAGAGTTGACACAGGTGCCTTCTTTTGTCATTAAACATTTTCTTGCTTTATCAAAGAATTATTACACTTACTAAGCAGCCAGAAGAGAAGTCTAATGATTAAAAAAATCTCATTGCCTGTGGGTGTGCCATACTTGAGAGTCCTGTCTTCCTCAGTTCTGTTTATAATGGTATAAGTTTAATAGTCTGATCCCCTAAAATAGTGAGCTAATTGGGTATGATAAACTACTTTGATTCCAGGCCAAAAATGTCTTAATTGTAGGCTGGTGTAGATGACTGCAGAATGAGAGAGAGCCTCTTCTTGAAGACTTTCAGCACAATATGTTTGCTACCAAAGTGTAGATTTTCAGTTCCTCAGCCTCTTGTCTGCAGCACACCATGTCCACATGTGTATATGGATACCTGCATATCCCTTGTTATGTGAATTCTCATACACTCCTGTAGGCATTTATTACAGCAACTACCACGTGTTATCTGTAAATATTGCATATTTATAGGAAAAAGAAGCCCCAAGTGAAGGAGAAAAGGGGGTAGAAGACATTGCTTCGGTGTGATGTGGGTTTTACTGTGTGCATGCTGTCTAAAGTTTCATGCTGGTTGGGCCAGGATGTGGGAAACCGTATGCTTAGGCCCAATTCCAAAGTGTCACAATGTACTGCTCCTGAGAGAGCTTTGTAATTTAGACAGACCTTTAGATCTTACCTTCATTTGAAAGGTGAGAAGAGCTGGAGTGTTTTACAGCAGCTTGTACCATGCTTTTCCTTGAAGAACAGCTCTTATTCTCATAACTTTGCACTTGATGCCGAACCTTCTCTTGTGAGTGAGGAACTGATGGGAGTAAAGCATCAGTTTGCATCCATATAATTTCTTTTCAACTTTCTCCTGTTTCCTATGGATTGAACTGGGACTCTAGTAGTTGGGAGAAAAAGAATTTATTACCCAAGCAACACCAGAATTCTTTCCTTGTGCTTAGGGCCCCATCATTTATCTGTCAAGATCTTTTCTTTTCTTCACCTTTCCACACTTTTTTTTTTTTCTGGCATTCAGGTTGTACAAAGTCTGGAGTACAACAGCTGAGGGTGGCAAGCATTTGAGGAGGGGTGTGTGAGAAAGAGCCCTCCTTGCACTTGCAAGACAGAAGAATCTTTTTTGTTTCTGGTTGACATGCCTACTTCAGAGGTCTTGAACTAACTAAAATGGGGCCATAAACTTTACATGCAATTTTAACGATTAGAGTGTTGTCCTTATGGCTTGAGTGGGTACTTTTTGTTTTGATTATAATCTCTCATTCTTGCTTACTTTGTGAATATTTTAGCTCGGGGCTGGGAATGTACCAAAGATCGCTGTGGAGAAACCAGGAATGATGACAATGCTTGTCACTGCTCTGAAGACTGCTTAAGTAGAGGAGATTGTTGTACTAATTACCAAGTCGTTTGCAAAGGTACTGTCTTTGGTCTTTCTACCTCTTATCTCTGCAAGCCCAAAAGAAGGCAGCCCTGTGGGAAAAGACTATTTTTTTTTTTTCTTTCAAAGCTGGAACTTTCTCATTGTTTTGCTCTGATTTTTTGGAGGAGGGGGAAACCATGGGGAATTGCATTTGTAGGTTTTTTGGTCCTAGCGACAGTGAATACTTCCAATTTGTTGATGGTAAGACATTGTCTTAGCCTGAAAAGGTGCTGATCCAAAGAGGAGAGCTGTAGGTGGATGAAGAAGAGTTTAAAGCAAACAGGAGTGTTCAGATGCATTTGTCTGCATCACAGGGAAAGCAGGGGTATCTGATGGTCTCAGAAGGAATGGAGCATTCCTAGATAGGTTATCTCTGTCTCAAAGACTTCTCCCCACCCCCATCACCTGCTTAAATTACTTGAGCTAACACCTCATATTTTGGCTGGTTTTGGGAGTTTATTTTGCATTCATTCATTAACTCTACTGTTGGGCTTACAGTTTGACATTTTTTTTTTTTTCTTCAACACCATTTTGGCCGACTGAATGTGTTCAGAAAATGCTCATAGTCCAGATCCATACACTGAAAATGGGCTTTTCTTTACTTGACTTTTGCTGTTGTGGATCCAAATGAAGTATGTAGCTTCCAGGATATCCTCACAGATTACCTTCTCCTTCCAAAACAAACTCATTGCTGAAATCACTTAAATATTGGTATAGTTTTCAGTTTCTGCTTTTTTGTTTTTCTCCTTTGTGGGCACCCTCTTACAAGGGTCAAGATAGAGGAATTTACTAACCTCCAGCTTTTATGTACATAATCTGTGTTTAATTGGCTAATAACAAATGATCTCAATGACCCTGGCAGTCTTGACAGGAGTAAGCCTTATGTGAGAACAGTGTTTCCTCTTTATTCATTCCTTTGCCTATCTGAGGGATAGTGTGTGGGGTGCTGGTTTTTGTTTTCTTTTTTTTTCTTGGAAATTGTTCCTCCACCTCCTGTCATGGTCAGTTGGAATTGCTGTGGGACATATTTCCTGCAGATCTTTTCTATGGTCCTTTTTGTTTTGTTCTTTTAGTTGAAGTGCAGTTCCTTTAATAGTGCCAGGTTCAGGAAGGGAGTCTGATCAGCTAATAATTTGCTTCTCAGTTGACCTGTGAAAGTGCAAGTCACGAGCTACTCTGTAGTCAGCGTTCAGCAGTGGAAACCTTAAGAAAATAGTTGATTACAGAAAGTAATTTTAACTAATCTTGATCTGAAAGAGTATTAATGCTTTTTTTAGCTGTGCCCAAGTCTCACCTGATCCATGAGCTGATCAGCTCTCTAAAGCAGCTGGAAACTATTTAGAGTTGTTTTTCTTCCCAAAATGAATTTTGTTTTATCTTTAGACAGCTGAATCAGCTCGTGGAGACATCGGAGCTGGTGGGGAGGAGGGTAGGAATTCACAGCCAGGAACAGCACTACCTGTTTTTGACAGATCAAAAATAAAAAAATGGGAATAGATGGCCAGTGTGCCTGAAGTGTTACCACTGTCTGCTGCGGTCAGGAGCGCCGTTTGCACTCCACTTAGAAGAGCTGCTTCTAGGAGTGCCAGAGTGGGTACTCTTGTTGAATAGAACATAACAAGATCATTTGTTCAGCTCTATGAAAAGATCTGCTCATTATTCATGGGAAGCATGACAAGACAGTCCTTTAACTGGAGCTAGACTTTATTTCTTTGAACATTTTCAGTGCAACCTGTAGCTGTGTCCACAGACTGTATTTTTAATTTGAAATTCCAATGTGACTTTTCTTGCAGGAGAAACCCACTGGGTGGATGATGACTGTGAGGAGATAAAGGCTCCTGAATGCCCAGCTGGGTAAGTGTTTTGCACACAACTGCAAAGCCAAATGCAGCAAGGCCAACTGTCTCCAGCTCAGCCCGGGACCTCTGAACACCACATTTCTGCACTGGCCCTGCTGTAACAGAGGCTGAATGGCTGTGGATTGGATGCTTTCATGTGCCTTTCTTTCACCATTTGTACAAGTAGGCTGATAATATTGGTATGCATTTGGCTTTGAACTGCCAGATGAGTAGTGGTGGATGGTATGTGGACTTGAACTCTTGGTTTTTGATCACCTGCTGATAGGTTTCTCTGCTTTGCTTACCTGCATAGGGAAGGTAACAAAACTTGGATCTTCTGATGTGAACAGAGTTCAGACCATTTTTTAAAATTGATTTTTGTACTTGTAGTGTTATGTTCCTAAATGGAAGGAACTCTAAATTGCAGTGGAATACAGGCTTGACTTAGTGAGACATTTGAACACATGAACAACATTGAGAATCGGCACTTTTGAAAGCAGTTGGCTCACTATTATCCTTAAAGCTGGTTAAGTGTCTGCTCAGGTGCTGTGTTATGTGGCAGTTCAGTTTGTGCTATTAGGAGGATAATTTGGACAAGATAGGAGCCCCTGATGGCTGTTTACGCCCACAGCAAGTGACTAACATTAAAAGCCCAGGTGTGTCCATCCAAGACATGTCTCTGCCTGCTTGGAGTCAATTCCCAGCATCAATAGCATATAAAAATGTAATAAAATAATGTGAAATACCATTATGTTTAATGTGTGAGAGAGAGCTCTGTGAAGCAGAGCTCTCTCAAAATGCCACATGGACTTTTGTGAAGAGAGGAGACCAGCTGTGGTTTTTAACTACAGATTTTATGCTAGGGTGGATACTTATGCATACTAATTTTTTTCCCCTTCATCTCCTTCTGTAAGCACTTGCCTTTTTGGTCTATATACTTTTAGCTGTTCAGGGAAGATGCCTTTTATGTTGAAGCTCAGCCCTTTCACTGGCTGAGTGAACACTATATGCTACTAAGCATGAAGATTATCAATTTGTGCTGAGCTGTTAAGTAAACAAAAAAAAATATAGGCATCTAGCATATGCACTAACTGTACTTTACATGATCTGGAGTCTCAGTAAGCAAGTGGAAAGAAAAAGAAAAAAACAAAACCCTTTGAAATGTTCTCTTACATTCCTGCTGCTTTTGCTTTTAGCTTTGTTCGTCCTCCTTTGATCATCTTCTCTGTTGATGGTTTCCGTGCATCGTATATGAAGAAAGGGAATAAGGTCATGCCCAATATTGAGAAACTGAGTAAGTATATCTGTTTTCTTACAGTAAACAAAAGACAATCTCTTGCAGCGTAGTTGTTTTCATTGTTCATTGAGCAACAGAAGTCAGTGTGGAGCTGGTGGGTAGAAGGGCTGCACCAAGCACAGGGCTCCTCTGACTGAGTGGCCTAACAAAGATTAAGTCTTTTCTTTCCATGAAAACAACATGGCAGAAGTCCTTTTGGTATGGATGGTGGCTTGAAAGCACCCTGACTAAAGCAGAACACAGCAATCAGAGTGGGGAGAGAGCTGCTGTTTTGGGGAGCATTGGTCTTCATATGCCTTTGTCAGTAAAGAACGGCATCTGAAGATGTACATGGAATGTGTCATGCATTCTTAGAGGCGAGTTGGAAGGTGCCCACAAAATTTTCTGGTGTTATTAATGCAGGAAAAAATAAGTCTATGGCATTGTAGCTTGTTCTGTAGTCCTCTGGTTGTGTTACTTCAATGTATTGTGAAGTACAAAGGGCACATGAGTGGATTTACTACTGTCCCACAGGAAGACCTACCAACGTTAAGCAGCAGAATGTTCATTTAAATTGGTTAAAATTTAACCAATTCCTGCACCATTTTGAATCATAGCAAATGACTTCCTCTGTTTGTGTTTTCTGTGTCTGAGAGCTTCACTTCCTAATGTTTGCATTTGCCATTGATTTTTCAGGATCTTGTGGAACACATTCTCCTTACATGAGGCCTGTCTACCCTACAAAAACCTTCCCCAACTTGTACACCCTTGCTACTGTAAGTTCCTGGGAAGGCTTTTTTGATGGTAAAAGGTTGCATTGTGGTAGAAATGTGGATTGTGGGAGGCAAGATTTTTTTGTTCCATTCTTTTCAGTCATCAGTCATTTAAAATATGTTCTTCAATATTTTGTAGTTCAGACATAAAGTGTATCTCACTGTTACACACCATATTACTGCTTTCCTCTGCTTTCTCATGCCTGCTTTTACATTTATTTGTACTGCTGTGTAATTACAGGTCACAGCATTTCTAGGGGGGGAAATAACCCCCACCCTGAAATCCTACTCAGAATACAACCAGCAGTTGTTCCTTCATTGGAATAGCTGAAGTCAGTGGGGCTGACTTGCAGTTTACAACTGCCGAGTGTGTCTGGGTGCTGTGTTGGCCCTGCAGTGAGATGAACCATCCCTTCTGCTCTCTGGTGGCACAGCTGGTGGCCAAGCTGTCCCCACTGCAGCATGCAAATACTCCTGGGTGACAGTAGCAGTGTTCTCAAAGCTGGGCTGAGGGGCTTCCTCCCTGCAGCTCTTTGTTTTTTTTTTCCCCTCCTTACTTTTTTTTTTACCTGCAGCCTCTGCATGAATGTTAAATGGGAAGAGAAAGGAAAGGATAGAGAAATTAATAGCTGGAGACAGGAGAGAGTCAAGAGAAAGGGAGAAGGGCAGAAACTCCTTAAATTGCCTTTACTGCTGGACAAATTGGGATATAAAGTCATGGTTTTGGGTGACCTGCCTTGTTTTATGTTTTATTTGCTTTTGCTTTTTCTTGGAAATAAGTTATCTAACAGAGAGGCTCTGATGAAGATAAAACTTTATAAAATGGAAATGCTAAGTGTTACTCTTGCAACCAGAGAATGAATTACTGTTTCCAGAAGGGGAATTCATGAAGAGGAACTGAAAGTTCAAATCAGTCTTCTTTTCATAATTTTTTGCTTACTTTAGATGGCTTCAATCTAACTATTAAGCAGTGTGAAAATACTTTAAAGTATCAAGTAGCAGGAGTTTTCATGCTTTTTAGCACAATTTGATCATCTCAGCGCTTTCATTACTCCAGCCAGTTTTAAATGTGCTTATCTTTCAACCTTTTGTAGTGTGCAATTACAAAGATAACTATTTTAAAATAAGTTATTAGCATTTGCAGATAGCAATGAAGAACTGGATTTGCCTGTATTAGGGTTTTACTAATTAATCTGCTTTGCACAAAGGGACTCTATCCTGAATCACATGGGATCGTTGGCAATTCGATGTATGACCCAGTGTTTGATGCCAGCTTCAGTCTTCGAGGGCGAGAGAAATTCAATCACAGATGGTGGGGAGGTCAACCAGTAAGTTTCAGATTCCCTCCTCCTCCTCCTCCCTCTCTTCCCCTCCCCCTGTGCTGTGGAACATAGCCAATAATAATAATAAAAAAATACATCTGTGAACAATTTGTACCTAATCTCCCCCCCTCCCCCCTGGCTGGCTCTGTGTCTATCAATTTAATGTAACATTTCGAGTTGGCTTTTGCTTTTCAGAATAATAAAGCCATTGATTATGGAAAGGTGCTTGTGTTGATAAGCATAAATTAGATGTGGCTAGGAAAAAGCCCTCGCTTTAGGCTGCAGTTTAACACTGTTTTCACCACTGTGGCATAGTGTTTCCTTTTCATTATGGGTTTCTTGGGTTTTCATCCTCATAATGTTCTTGTGGCAGTTTTAGTATTAATGTTCTGTCAGCTTGGCATGGCACAACTTCATAATTATTGTTTAAGTTGACAAGTGAATGCTGTTACCTCACATCCTGCAGAGGCCAGAGAAGTTTATGAATTAATTTCTGCCTTGAGCACAGCAGCAGTGGCTGAACTAGGTCCTCTGTCTGATTAATGTTGTACTTGGAGGTTTCTCTAGTTCTGAATCCTTATCTAGGCAAGGAAATGTCCTCCTTCAATGTTTTCTGTGTTGCTACAGCTAAGAAGGTCCCCTTGCTTCTGTTGCACTTCCCCTATTAGTGCATGCTATGGTGCCTTGTTTTGCCAATAAAAATGGCTTTAAATTCAGTAAATTTTACATGCAAGCAGATAAGGTAGGTGCACGAACATTTCATTGCACTGATTGCTTAGGCAGCTGTAGTTTCAAAGCTACCTGATCATTTAACCCTACAAAAGAGTGAGGTGATAGAGGTGGGGAAATTGGAAGGGATTTGGAACACCATAATCTGTCATTGCTGCTCGTTAAAGTGATCAGAGTTACTCCCCAAATCTCTTAAACCAGAGATATCCCAAGAGACTAAAGGAAGTTACTCAGATTGTTTTAGGCATAGCAAGTGTGTATGTTATTTGTCTGCATGTGTCAAACTCGACACAAGACAATTTAGAGCTGCAGGCAGATGTGTGACAGGCAGATGTGTCTGGCTGTAGCTGAGCCAGAATGATGTATTTGTGCTCATGTAAAATTTGTCATCGTAACAGTGAGCATAGTCACTCCCTTGCTTAGCTATGACCTGGGTTAGATTTTAGCACAGGCTATGTGGAGAGGAGAGGTTGAGGAACATGCCTAGCTATTATCCTCCTAAATGTGAGCAAAGCAGCGGAATCAAAACTGGGAACAAGGAAAGGTTGGCAGTGGGTAACCTCTGGCATTTTTTTCTTCCCTGGGAAACAGCCACATTACTATCATCAGTGGGATTTGGCAGATCAGCAGCTGACTGTTTCTACACCAGGAATTATGAGAAATTAATTTTAAGAGCATTAGGAGAAGGAGGAGGGAGAGGCTAGCTTTCAAGTGTTTTGAGGTGCTGTAGCTGGTTGTGAGCCTTTGTGATATCCAGTCTTCTGATTTAGTGCACAACCATGATTTATTATGTAAGCTTAAAATTACCTTGTTTTCAAAACAAAAGTGCTTGGCTGGAAACAGCCACAAAACCACTCCTATTGCTACAGCATCTCACAGAAATGGTGAGCATCAGGGCCCGTGCTCCCAAGGGGGCAACTAAATTTACTGCTCATTTTTCATGACACTGAGACTCTGTTTTCATCCGAAATAACTTTAAGCACTAAATTAGGCCCCAGATGCATTTGGCTTCTGTTAAGCAGTAGTTTTCCATGCCTTGATTTGATGCAGTGAGTTTAAGGTTACACTACAGGCAATACATTGCTCTTTTTTTGTGATCTTTCATGATCCTTAGAATAAATCTATTGGTTTCCCCAAGGTCTGAAGATGACAGGTATAAAACTGTCACTCTGTGGTTAATGGGGGCAGAGAGTTAATGGGGCCAGCTTGGATCTGAGTTTGGCTCCAAAGATGCCTCTCCCTTCAGAAATATTTTAATTATAAAAGTACTGAAGGTTGTTTAGGGCACCTTGTATAAAGCTTTGTTTTCACCATTAACCTTTTAAAGAGAATACAACCCTTCAAAAAGGGCCCAGGTTGAGATTCTGAGAATAATCCTTGAATATTTAGTTGTCAAGGTTGTGAGATCGTTTGTGTCCTATTAAAGAGTAAGGAGCATGGAAGGGGCTACTCCATGTTTTACCTCATTGGAGGGGCAAATTGCAAATGATGCAGGAGTGTAATGTTTGGCAGCACCCTGGTGTTAATTCTGCTTGCTTGCACCAGTTCTTTATATTTTTTCTTTACCTGGGAAATGGTGTGATTTCCCATTTCTCAACATGACCTGGATGTGAAAGGGGTTTCCCATTTGTTCTTTGCCAGCTCTCCCCTGCGGTGGGTGTATGTGCTTCCCCTCCTCCTAACAGGAATCTCCTTCCCTGCCAGGCTGGCAAGCAGGGCTATGTTTGCGCAACTTGGCCTGAGGGCTGGAATTTACAGCTGCCCATCTCAACAGCCCTGAACTGGGATGTGCTGCTGACAGTCCTTTTGTGGTGTAACAAATATGGGGCAGCCTTTGCAAAGTTATGGGCTCTTATTTATTCCTGGAAGCTTAAAAGAAGGGAGATGGCTTACTTTCTGTGGAGGTCTTGAAGACAGTTCAGGAGCTATCTTAGATAACTCTGTAGGTTATATCTGTGTGCAAGACTGTCTAGCAGTCAGAAGAAGGAAGAACTTGAGACTAAACTAAACTATTGCTTAGCCTGTGTATTTTTCTCCATAAATAAAAGAGAAGAATTTTAGTCATTCAATGTGGATGATATTCAAATGGCAGTAATTCAACCTACAGGATATGTTTCATATAAATCTAGAAAAGCATGTATATTATTTCCTGGGGTGTTTGCCAGTGTACTAGGGCTGAATCTGTGGGTCCATATTTTAACAGGTCTTTCTGCATTGGGAAAGTTAGATATTCTTTAATTCCTGTGACATGGTCTGAGGACAGAGCAGTTAATCTTAGGTGAATTAAAAGAAATTAATTATTGTTCTCTCTGCTTAAGCAAATGAATTCAGAGATATGGCTTTTATGTAGCTTGCCACACAGTAAGGCTTGTCCCATATGCAAACCAGGGTGTACATCTAACATAGTAAAACAGCTGACTATAGAATTGTAACATATTAACAGTTAAAACCGATGTATTTACATATGGCAAATAAATTACATAAGCTCACAAATGGTACTGACCTTGCAACACCTAACACTGCAAACTTTAGCAGTGACCTGAACAGATGTGACCAGCCATAGAGCATATAATAACGCATTGCGTGTACGTGCTGGGGACTGGAACGTCTAGGATTCATTAACTTTCAGTCTGTGACTCTGACCAAAGAGAGGAAATGGTACAGTAACACTAATTCCCTTATTATTGTGTTGAATTCCCTTATTTTGCTTTCAAATAAATAAAAGGCTTTTTTTTTTCCTCCCCCCCCACCTTCCTTTAAAAAGAGCAAAGGGAAGGTCCAATAGTATTCTGT
Organism: Urocolius indicus; assembly: GCA_013401255.1. Taxonomy (NCBI): domain Eukaryota; kingdom Metazoa; phylum Chordata; class Aves; order Coliiformes; family Coliidae; genus Urocolius; species Urocolius indicus. Next base: position 288,432 of record WBNH01007866.1, on the reverse strand, counting down.
TGTAACCTTGAGTTGAACCAGGCTCTGCCTGGCCAAGTCAGGATGGAGTCACTCAGACTGACTCCTCAGATGCTGTGGTTAGATATGGGCTGGTCCCTTGATTTGCTGGTCTTTGACTTCAACAGATCATTGCCTTAGCTGTTGAGCTTGTTTCAAGTGCATCAGACACACGTCCTCATCCAAATTGTTAATGCTAATGTAAATTGCTGCATTCCTGAGTTGAAGTTTTTCCCTGTCTGAAGCCATTCTGGGTGCCTTGGGACTGCTCTTACTGCTCCCTTAAGAGTACGCAACTAGAGTGATCACTTGCTTGCAGTTCTACTTCAGAAAGGTGTTCGTGCTCTTCTCATGTGGCACTCAAGAAGCACACCCTACGCTCAACAGGAATAAAAAATAGCTAACGCCTCCTTGCAGGTGTGCTGGGTACCTTGGCAATATACGTAGGGCCTAATTATTCATCTGTCAAGATGACGGCTGTTTTACTTGCTTGGCCAGAGGGAGGATGTCTTTTGGCGTGTGTTTTAAATTGTTCCCTAAAATAGACAGGGTCACGGGTGATTTCAGCAGTGGTAGCAGTCGAGCAGCACAGGACAGCTTCAGCTGCTGAGAGTGGAACTTGGCTGGTCTGATTTGGCCAGCCAAGCAGGCCTGGACCACTTGGACCTGTGCAGGCCAAAGCACTAGAAAGTCAAGCGAGACTTAACAGATGGTAGAATCAAATACTGAATTCTGGGCTTAGCTTGTTGGTGCCTTCCCAAATATATCTGCAAAATTATTTAAACTGTGCAGGAACACAAACACTTTCAAAGAAAAATAAATCTGTTGCAGCTCTGTAGGGACAATGGTTTCCAAGTACAGCAAGACCAAAGAGCATAACAGCAGTGGAGCTGACGCTCCTCAGGCTAAATTTGTACTTGACCTCTTTTCTGTGCTGTGTGGGATTCTACAATCTGCAATGCAAAATAAAAAAATGTACCTGCTTTAAGTGTGGACCCTCTTTCACCTGGAAAAAATGATTGTAGGCACATTTCCTGATCTGCGGACCTGCATCGTCTGCCCCATCCCATCAGGGCAAGTATTGTGCGAGCATTTGAAAGCAACGGTCTGTGTTACGGAACAATTCAAAACCAAATCCCAATATAAATACAAAGCCTTTTCTTTTTTTCTTTTTTTTTTTTTTTGGAGGAGTTCCTTTGCAGCCACATGGTTTTGTGGCCATGGTCACCATGCAAACCTCAGCGCTGGGGGAAGGCTGAGGCTGCAGAGGCTGGAGAAGATGCTTTGGGAGACTCCCCTCTGGTGGCAGCCTGAGCATAGTTTAATGTGAACCAGCCATGAAGTCAAACTCTTGACAAAAAGCACCTGAAAATAGAGAAGAGTGGGTTGCAAATCAGTGGCTATTTTGCTTCTGCTCTTGCTTCATGTATTTAGAGTTGCCATGTATGTATTCTCCATTGAAAAGAGGATGCCTTACTAAAAAGTTAGAATGCAATGAAAACAATTGATCTTTTATAGCTAGGTTGAATTCTGTAAGACTTGAAAGAGCGGCATATGAACCCTAAGTTAAGGGGTGGGTCCAGAGCAGTGGAAAGGCAAAGATTACCATTTTCCCCATAAATAACTTAGTAATATCCAAACTTTATTGCTGTTAGCTGTAGCCTCAGTGTGAAAATGGTCTTTTATCAGACTGTGACAATTTTTTTTCAATTAAGACTGATCCATTCAAGCATGACATTTGAATAAGGCATGCCCAGATGACAGTTAATAAGTGCCTGTTTGAATAAGGTAGAGGGGCCTTGAATGTATTTTCAAAAAGTCGGTGTAAAGTAAACCAAAGATTTTGCAGTTCTGAAGTAAGGGAACTATGTTTTGTTTTAACTGCCCATGAAATGGATGAATTGTAGTATGCATAAATACTGTGAATGAATAATTTACTTGTATACAGAATCACAGAATGGTAGGGGTTGGAAAGGATCTCTGGAGATCAACTAATCCAACTCCCCTTCCAAAGCAGTTCTACCTAGATCAAGTCACACAGGAACATGTCCAGACAGGTTTTGAAAACCTCCAGAGAAGGAGATTCCACACCCTCCCTGGGCAGCCTGTGCCAGGGCTCCCTCACCAACAGTAAAATAGTTTTTCCCTTATGTTTAAGTGGAACTTGTTTTGTGTTCCAGCTTCATCCCATTACCCCTTGTCCTGTCACTGGATACAACAGAAAAAATGATGCCTCAACCTCTTGACACCCACCGTTTATAGACTTGTAAATATTAATGAGATCCCCCCGCAGTCTCTTCTTCTCTAGACTAAACAGCCCCAATTCCTGTAGCCTTTCCTCTGTATGAAAGATGTTCCAGTCCCCTGATCATCTTGGTGGCCCTGTGCTGTACTCTCTCCAGAAGTTCTCTGTCCCTCTTGAGCTGGGGAGCCCAAAACTTGAACACAGGACTCCAGATGAGGCCTCACCAAGGCAGAGTAGAGAGGGAGCACTCTACTCTGACCTGCTGGCCACACTTCTTGATGCATCCCAGGATGCCATTGGCCTTCTTGGCCAGGAAGGCAGATAATAATAATACTGGCCTTCAAGCTCTTGCCACTTTTGAAAATAATTTTGAGATAATTTTGATAGTTCCTTGCAAGAGAAATTTAATTCTATAGGGCTACAAACTATTATTGTTTGCTTTCCTTGATTGTGGACCTTTCTGATGTTTGATCATTCTCATTCCCCTGCCTTGTAGTGATATTCGTAGAAAAGAAAAGAGAAAGAGGGTGAAGGGAGAGAGAAAAGGGCAATGAGGATAGCCAGGAGTATCATACAGCTTTCATTAGAGAAAGATAAATGAAACCAAGGCTACTCTTGCTCAAAAGGGAAAGGAATAGATAGGAGGGAGTATCATGGATGTTATATGGAAGGGGCTGTTAAGCCATGTTCTTTCCTGAGTGTCCTCCAAAACTTGAATACTAAAAGACTCAGGTGAGTAATGGCTGGGTGTTTTTCTAACTAAATGGAATAAGGGAGAAGTGCTTGGGCATGAATCTTAGCACTCTGCATTAAAAGCAACATAGAGATTTTGGGGTGAAAGTCTTAAGCACAGCTGCTGATCTACTGCTTATAGCAATTGTATAAGTTTGTCGCTCCATGTGTTTGTTGAATTAGGGACACAGGCTGAAAATCGCAATTTTCCCTTCTAGGCTCAAGGTAGAAGAATGTGTCTTGAAAATGTTTTCTTTAGAACTCAGAAGGTCATTAAAGATCTGAACACATTTTAATCCTCTTATATTTTCCTCATTAGATTTGGATTACTGCAGCCAAGCAAGGGGTGAAAGCTGGCACATTCTTCTGGTCTGTGTAAGTGTCCTCTGTCTTCTGGAGATTTGTAGCTAATAATTCAGAATTAACTTGATGCAAGCGTTTGTTTAGTTGTTTTCTTTATTCTAAGCATTTGGTAGCTTGGAGATCATACCTGTAATCCTTGTTTCATTTGTGCAGCATTTCTGATAACTAAAGCTGATGCTAGTGTTTACTACTTGATGAGTTCATACACCAGTTTTTAGCTGTTGTCTGAAGAAAAGATGTGTGATTACATAGTTACTTTCTTTCACTTCACCATGTGTTGTTTTGCCCCTTCAGTATTGCTGGCAATGTTCCCCAGTCCTCTGAGTGTTTGTAGAAGAGTCTTTTATTAACCTCTTATATATGATCAACAGCCTAACTGACTCAAAAGCCTGACTCATTTATTTTACAGTCCAGTCTGACCTTTGAGTAAGGTATCCATTTCCCTTTCCTAAAAGACAACCTTGAAGATCTCTGCTGTTTACTACTCTTGTGTTTAATGGCTCCAGCCAATTTTCTCTTGTCCCACCTAAGACATATTTTCCTAACCAAATATGAGTGAATTTTGATCATTTCTGAGGAATTAATGCAGATCAATCACTTAAACTCCATTAAAAATAGTATTCTTTGGTACTCTAAATATCATATAACATATGGAGGGAATAATGAAATGTACCACATGGAAAACTGATGCTAGGTGTAGGATTGCAAGGATATTACTTGACACAACTCCAGTCTGATGTTCTACAAAACAAAGAAATCACATTGATTCCTAAGCCCTACAACTACATAGTCACCATAAACATCCTGGCAATGCATGCTTGAGGATATAAGATGTTAGGGAAGGTAACCAAGGAGATGCCATATGAATGGCAACAGTAAGGGAGCAAGATGGCCACTTTATGTACATCATACATGCCTTAAAACCACATTATTTAGTTTGAGACACAGAATGTTTATTGTGAGAATTTTCAGTCAAACTCTTCTAGGAAAACAGAAGTGTTAAAAACATTCTAGTTAAAAAATGACTTAATTGAAATAATGGATGTTTTTCATGTTGCACATTTGTTAACCTTTTAAAATTGGGCAGTACCCAAGGTGATTATTTTGCTTTGTGATAGGGCCTTATTTGCAAACTTTAGCATGGATTTTCACTTTAATAGCTCTTTTACAATCAGAAGTTCTCTGTAGCTGGAGGTGGAGGACCAGTGCTGTTCTACAAGACATCAAAAAATAGCTTATTTCAAAATGATTCTTGGCATCTTTATTTCTCTGTCAGACTTTTCCAGAGAGTGCTGAATTTAATTCATCATGGTGAATCCAAGACAGTTGTATTTGATTCCTGCCTTGGGATTCTGCTGTTGATCTAATGGAATCTGGACTGATTATGCTATTGTATTAAAATAACTGTGTGGTCACTGACCTGCAGAGCTTTCCTAAAATGAGATATTTGGAACTTTAACAGCTGTTTATAAGGTAATTCATTCTCATAGCATGAATTTGGCCTCAGCAGCCAAGTGAGAAATCTCAGGATACAAATAGAATGAGTCTGTTCTCCAGAGTGAGAAGCTGTCAAAGTTGTGCAAGTCACGGTGCTGATGGCCTGGTGTTTCAGATGGCTCTGTTTTCATTTACACCAGTCTGGCCCTCCGTTTGGTTACTGTTAAGTCAGTGGGATCTTTTCCAGTGTCTTCAAAACTAACAGAGCAGGATGGTTGTTTAAACTTGTACCGATACGAGTAATTTAACTATTTTTACTCATGCCAGCTATTCAATGGCAGCATCTTTGTGCATAAAAAAACTTCTTCTGAGTTAAAGCTACCAGAATGGATCCTTGCCCACTCCTATTTAGAGTAGTTAAACTTACTGCCCTGAATTCTGACTTTTAATCATATTTCTTTTGTAGTATGTGAGCATCCAGAAGATCTGAAGTGATTCTGTTTGCAAAATAAGAATCAGTGTCAAGCAAGGAAGAAGATACAACATACTAAAGTCAAATTATGTTATTATGGTTGATTTTAATGATCTTAGAATCAGCTCATAGCAAAGTTTTGCTAATGCTTTTTTTATTCTCGGATAACAAGGTGTATCTTTGTGTTTTGTGGTCCAGTGTCATCCCCCATGAGCGCAGGATATTAACAATACTGCAGTGGCTAACCCTTCCAGACCATGAAAGGTAATTCACTTCCTGTCATCTGTTGTTGTATAACTGCTAGGTTGTCTACTCCTTAAAAGTATCTGAGAGCAAAGGGGAAATTAATTCTAAAAGTAATTTTTATCTTTTCTGTATACACACTATCACCAATTAAAGGATTTGTTTGAGGTTTGTGTTTAGGTTTTTGATGTTTTCTTGTTTTAATCTCAGCTTTGAACCATCAGCATTTTGATTCTTCTCGATAGATGTATGGTATGAACTTATTTCTTACCAAGCTGCATTTAGTTTCATGGATTAACTTGGATTGTTCTTAGCCTACTGAGTCTAATAGGTTTTAATGACTCTGCAGGCAACAGCAGTTGTAGAACTGGACTGGAAAAATATTAAGATTTTAATTATGAGTATTTTTCAGTACACAAGTTCCCATATGTTGCTGTCTGCAAAGCTCAGGCGAGCTGCTGTTGTGATCTCTCCTACAAGACATAGAGTGTGTGTCCTCAGATGGTACCCCATGTGCCTCCCTGCATGTGTTCATGGATTTAATAAAACTGTAGAACAACTAATTGCTTAATCATAACATGGCAACATAGGGCTGAAAAACAGTTCTTTTTCCATAAAGCCAACTCTCATTGGAAGGTTTGACTTGATTTGACTTGACCTAATAGGTCTGGGGTTTTTTTTCTTCTTGTTGTTGAAGGAAAGCTACCCTGAACAAAACCTCTCTTTCTTTCAGGCCTTATGTTTATGCTTTCTACTCTGAGCAACCAGATGCTGCTGGCCACAGATATGGTCCTTTCAACTCAGAGGTTAGTACAGATTTTCTTCTGCAGAAAGAGCATGTGTCTCAAATCCAGTTTTGGAATAACCGTTACTGCTCGGAGTAACATTTTTAGTAACTTTTCTTCACTCGTTTCTGGAGCAAGTTTCCCCTCTGCCAGAGAAAGCAAAGTTATTGTCTTGAGGATTTATCATGTGAGATTCTCTTCTGAGAGAAGGAACTGTCTGTGCCTTTCAGGAGGCTGAGTGATATGATAATGCAAATGGAAAGATTTACTTGGCAAAGACAGAGTATATTTGGGTGCAATGGTGTAATTTAACTTTCCTCTAACAATTCATCCTTCTTAAAAGTAATAAAACACAATGCAGAAAATAGTGATGAAAAAGGCAGAGAAGAAAAAGGTTTATTTAAAGCTGACAGCTTGCAGTAGCCAAAGTAATAATTCCAGTCTGTCGTGAACTGTAAAAAGCTGCTATTTCCAGTTCCATACAGGCCCTGCAGGGGTTCAGGAAGCTGTGCCAGTACCATTCCCTCAGGGCCAGGCTGTTGCATTTGGAAACAGCTTTTAAGCACTGTAAGGTATTTTAATTAAAAATTATGTCCAAAACACTAGTTTAACCCCTTGTTTGAGCTTTGGGTAGCTGGCTGTGACTGATGAGTATAGCTTCCCTGCCAGTGCTGTCCAGGTGACAAGAACTTAAAGACTACCCAGTTGTCTGGGATTTGTGGGGAGGGAAACTAAATTCTACACCTGAATATCCTACTACTTCAGTGGCTGGGATCTGGTATCTCCAGTGACCTCTGACGTCTGGCAAAGATCCTCTGGTTTTAGTTCATTCAGATGATTGCCACCACAGGACATTAGGAGGTTTTATACATGTTCTTTAAAGGATAAACAAATGTTTGCAAACCTTTGAAAACTCAGGAGTGTATCAGATACTTGCCCTTAGGAAGCCAGGTATCCAGCAGTAGTTTCTCCCTTGTTTGATATACACATGAGAGCTGTTCACTATTGGAGAAGAGAGCAAAGAGAAGCAGCATTAATCTTTTTTTAATATGCTGGAGTTACCTGAGTTGTTGTTCACAGCAGTTACAAACTTGCTGCAAGTAGCATCCCTGTTGCTGTAGTTTTAGCCGTGGTCCCACAGCAGCATGTGTGAGGAATTATTTCAAACCAGCACTGAAACACCACACTGGATAGGAAGTAGTAGTCCTTTTCCTGGATAAGCAGCAGTTAAAATCTGCCAACACTCTTGCTAAATTGACAGCCATTGATATACTTCCTTGTTGTCATTTAGCTTGGAACAGTAGAGATGTCTGACTTGGTCAAGCAAGGTATTAGTAATGAGAGCTCAAGGATATATCACTCAATGATGCTTGATGGGTCCTCTTATTGAAGTGTTACAAATATTATGTGTGATTCATGACTGACATCTCGAATTTTATTTATCTGTAGACAACCACTTCCTTCTGAACAGAGTTGTGGGGTTCTACCCATGGACTTTAAGGAGCATGAGGATGATAACATTGAATTTGTTCTTTAAATTGTGGTCTTTAACAAACCAGTTTAGTGCCCAGTGTGGTAATCTAGTTTCACATTAATTATAGTGTCTAAAAAGTGAAGTGTACTTTTATCATCATAGGAAAGGTCATTACAAAAGCAAAAAGCCTCCAAAGGCTCCTATTGTTTGAGGGGTTCTTTTGGATGGTTATCTGAATGTTGACCTCTAATGGCAGGGCAAAGCTTAGGCCCTAATAAGTGTGAATGAATAGCTTATGAAAGTTTTACAAATAAATTGACTGATGCCATTTGTGTTAAACACAAAGAGAGCGTGAAATTGGTTTTTAGCAAATTGAGAACAGATGAGTTAACAGAGGAGTGTGCATGGGTTTGCAGTTCAAACAGTGGATGTAACTTTTGTGAATGGAAATGAAAGTAAATGAATGCAGCTGGGTAAGTGTACAGATGTAGAGATTTGCTGGGGCTTGGTTTCAGGACAGAGAAGCTAGGAAGTGTATTGAAAACAGTAAAGAGAAACAATGTAATTTTTAGTAGCTATGAATTTTACATAAATCATCTGGGAGGAAAGTGCTCAAAGGGATCCCTTTCAGCTGGTTCCTTGATCCTGAGAGCATGGTCTCCCTGTGAAATCACTCTTTTCTTTTTCATACTGCTGGCAGCAGTCAGACAGTTGAAGTAACACTGTTCACTTCATTCTTTTTCCTCGTGCAAAGGCAGAACAGCCAAACAATAATGTTTGAAAACAAGCTCTCCACAATTCTGTGTTACGTTTAAGATGAGCTTCTGGTTTCTTCTTTTGAAGATTTTAACTCACCTGAGTTTTTCATGCTGCATTTAGTAGCTTGAGGAATAGTTTTATACCTCGAAAACCTCCAAATCTTACAGAGGTCTGTTAGACTAAAGTGAATGTTTATTAGAGATTATCATACCAAATAATGTTCTGAATGTATTTTAAATTGTATACACTTAAAGATCTAATGATATCCACTACTGATAATTTTCAGCTTCCAGACTTCAGCAGATGGCAGTTAGAGCTTCATGGGGCATACACAACAGCCTATGTGCAGAGTGTGTTAAAAGCTTTATTGGTGAATTGCCAATGTTGTTGATATAAATGTAATACAGACTCTGACCAGTGTCCACTAGCATAACTTTAAATGTCCTCTAACATGCATTTCAGTGTAAATGAGTTGGTTGTCTAAGTTTTGGGGGCTTTTATTTGGCTTAAGGTTTGAGTGTTTTTGTGAGATGTGAACAGATTTCTTAGGAAGCATTTCAGTGAGTTCCATTATGTTTCCAGGAGTAGTTATGGGAATGATCAAATATATGCTTGCTCTTGATTTACTTCTGCATTTTGTTTTCTTTCCCTCTGTGCTTCTGCAGTTGAACTCTGGTAGGTTGGTCCATCCGGGTCAAGAAGCAAAGCTTTGGCTGGCTAGTTACCCTTGTGATGTTATAGTTCCTTCTGTAAGAGGGGAGGGATTTGTTTCCCTCCTCTATAACTCTGTTCTGACTCTTCTCAAGCAAGACTAAGATTTGGCTGGTTAATAAGAACTTGGCTTTTTTTTTTATTCTCTTAGCTAACTTTTTTTTTCCTAATTTAAAAAAAAGTTTTAAAAAAAATGAAAAATACTACCATAAGAGCTCTAAACCATGTCAAAATTTGGCACTGCTAAGGCGTTCCTGCTGCTCCTCTAACATGCTGTCTTGAGACGGCCATTTTCAGTGTTCAGACCTGGGTCTCTCGTGCTCGCGTGTTTCTGGCATTGTGGAGCTCTTTCTGAGCCGATTCAGAGACAGCAAACCAAGAGTCTTTCCTTTCCCTGCTGCTCCTCTCATCAGGACTGCACAAAGCTTGAAGCGTTTTAAAAACAGAAAACTCTGGTGCTGCTTTATTAAAATGCCTTTCTGGAGAGAGACGAATGAGACTGGACTAGAATCTCCTTTCCAGCTGCTTGCCTTGGAAGCAATGAAACAGCATGGCAGATGGTAACATCTCCTTCTTTCCCTTCCCTGTTTACATAGCTGTGTAACTGAAAAACTGTGAGAAGCTGCCCAAGTACATAGAAGTTAAATATCATCATAAATCTTGGACTCTTCTCGAGCCCACTCAACGTGCTCCATTATGCACATCTAAGCACATCTTAGTTACTGTCTTCTGTCGGCGTCATCTGCCAGCACTTCACACGCAATCCCGAGCAGTGCCAACAGCCTGCAACTTGTGTTAAAGGCAGGGAGAGTTATACAGTTGAAAATTATGAGCAAGATGATAGCAGTTTTTTGACAGTTATGCCTTAACTTTTTTTCCCCCTTCTATAAGTCTGTTCCAGGTATTTCTGTGTTTATCAACAGTAACATTACCTAGCCACACTGAGAGTGCTAGGAAATTGCCCTCAAATTGCCCATAAAGCTGGTAATAAGGCAAGGTGCAGTACAGCTTTATGATGCACTGCCACCAATATACCCTGCCCAGACAATTTGAAGGATATGAGTTCCATGCCAACTGAATCTCACCTTTGTAGCTTTGTGCTGCAGACCTGCAGTCTCCAAATAGTGGCTAGTGAGGTTCTGGTGATTTTAATGGGGTGCATGGCCTGGCACAAACTGGTGACACCTGCTAATGCTACTGATGAGAGTACTTGGTGTCACTGATTCAACCAAAATGCAGATGTGGGAAACCTTGCAGATAGTCGTTTGGACTGGATAGACTCTGGTACACCAGAACCATCATCCAAGTCAAGTGTTGTGTTTCTATCAACGCTCTACTTTAGACACTCATCAAATTGTATGCAATGCATTTTACATACATTGAAGTTTACTTGAATTTTGAGACCATAAATGGATTAATATTTCATCAATAAAGCCCTCGTCTCCCTTAAATTTTCAAAGCCAGAAGCCTTACCTATCTTCTGAAACACCAATTTCATTTGCTTTTATGCTATCTGCTCTTGTAACTACTGTTCTGCTTTCAGTACAATTTGGTGGACTCCTCCTTAAAAAGAGAGAGATTCTAAATTGTCCAAAAGCCTAAGTTTTTTTAAAAGACCGCAGCATTTATGCTTCAGGATTATTTGGCACAGATGGCTTTACTATCTGGTGTGAGTTGAGACAGGTTTTTTTTTCTGAGTCCAGACATCTCTCCCCGTCAGTACAGGAGTGTAGTTATGGCTCCCCTCTTACTCCGCCTAAGAGACCTAAGAGAAAGCTTCCTCCTAAGAGGAGACAGGAAAGACCAGTTGCAGCTCCAAAGGAAAGAAGAAGAACAGTACATAGAGTGGATCAATATGCTGCGGAGGCTCGTCGGAAGAAAGTAAGTTTACATACGTTGCAACATTTTATGATGGAAGTGCCAATTTTTGGGCACTAGTCTAGCTTTTTCTATTTTTTTTTTTTTTTTCAACTTAGGAGTTAACTCCGTGCTTCAGGTTGGGATTTTGCAGACAAAACTTCTGTAAATGTACTGAAGGTTCCAGAGTAAAGCAGCCAAACCGGACTGAGTCTTCTGGGAGCTATGTTTTTTTTCTTGTTTCAAACTCAGCTTGTGTTAGGGAAAGTTGTCTTTATGATATCTTTATATACTTATGTCCAGCTGTGAGCTGGAGGCAGTGTCAGGCAGTTCCCTGGGAAGACACTACCAGTGTTGATAACCCTTCTGGGATCTTACAAATTCTGCAGCATGTTGTAGCCTCCTTAACTCACCAGCTCATGGGAGCCTGGTGATTATTTGAGGTTCTGTGTCTAGTCATCGTGGTTGTGGAAAAGTCCTGGAAACATGACTCATAAACAGGAAAGAACTTTAAAAAATGTTTCAAAGTAATTTAAAGCCAGTTTGTGACTTTGGAGGGCAGGGTATTCTTAATTACATGATTTCTGAACACCATATTTTTAATTGAAATGCATAAGTCTGCTTTCACAAGAAAAAGGTCACCCAGAATCGTAGACTGATTTGGGTTGGAAGGAACCCTCAAAATCATCTAGTTACAACACCACTGCCATGGGCAAGGTCAGCCTTCCACTAGACCACGCTGCTCAAAGCCCCATCTAACATGGCCTCGATAGAGTAGAAATTGCTTTGTTTATATATGGTACAAGTGGAGGAAACAGGTATTCCCTAGTGTACCTTAATAATGTCTACCTGTCAGGAACGCACACATGGGGAGGGGTTGTAGACACTTTAGTGTTATTTGATTTCAGAGTTGTAACTAAATGATTTTTAAAACTCTTCAAATAAAGAACCTAAATATTTCTCCTTTAGGCTTTAAACAAAAGCCTTGATGCTCTACTGTATCTCACAAGAGGCTGTAAACACTCTTATCAGTAGTTTTTTTGTGGGGATGCTTTTGACTAGTTGCACGATTCAACTTCAAACAGTTATTTGGAGATTGATTCTTGAGGTGTAAAGACATGGCAGACATGAGCATGCAAAAAATTATCAGCGTAAGTGAACACGAATTTTTCACAGAACTTTTAACACAGATTTACCAGAGAAGGGAACTTAAAACTGCTATGGATTATATTGTTATTAATTTGCCATTCTGGCATGAAGTATAGTAGATAGCTTGTAGCATTCCTACTGCTGTGAGCATGTGTGAATCCTTCCTTTTTTTTTTCCCTTTCTCTTGATGAAAATGTCATCCAAACTTATCCCCAAAGAACTTTTAGGTAAGTCAACTGTGAAAATTTATCGCTATTATGTCATTAAAAAAAACCCGGTGTTACAAAACAGTTCTCATGATATCTGCACGTTAATCTTTTTGGTGCAGTTTGAGAGCAATGAAATCCAGTTCATACTGGATCCTACCAGTTTGGAAAAAAAAAAAAAAAAAAAGGATTAAGTAGATAGTCTTTCTTCCTTCTAATCAAACTTGTTCTAACAGAAGACTCAAGAGAAAATCTAGTTGTGGTCTGTATGTCTCAACTCCCATACTCAATGCTTTCACAACAGCACCAACTCTTTGGTGTAGCACCATCTTAAAGATCCATATACCTTGAAAGAGAAAATGTTCAGCCTTCCACATTCTTGATACCATCATATTAAGTGAAGTATATGGAAGCATTTTAGTTGTTTACCAATAACTCTTTGGAAGTTGCGTCTGGGAAAGAACATGAGCTGTAAGAGCATCACGTCCGTGCAAAATGTCCTTGCCTGAATGTGCTGTCTACATCCAGCCCTAGTCTGCAAACACCATTTGGAGAAAAACTTCAGTGCTGTGTAGAATAACAAATTGAAGCTGAATATAAAAACTGAGAGAATGCAATGAGATGAAGATATATGGCTGAGAGCCTTTCTGAGAGCGGCTTTGAACACAGGCAAGTAGGGAAAACTTCAAAGTTGATTGTTATTTCTACAAATTTTCTGAGTTTTTTTGTTTCTTTTAAAACCAAGATTTTCAATGTCTATTGACTCTCTTACAGTTTCAGAAATATCTCTGCAGGTTTACAGATTAAATTAGTGACGAGGGTAGCTAAACAAAATGACTATCACTTGATAACCTTGAAATCTCTGGAAGTATTGCTGCTCTATATTTTTTATCATTCTTTTTCAAAAGAAGCCTCACGCCTGCTGACAAAAGTAAGCATTAGTGGAAAATACATCTGGATTTCTGGCTTAAGAAAGCTTTGAATTCTGGGTAAAAGTTGTATTTCCTTGTATTATTGATGCTAGTTTCATAAAAATGGGATTTCCAATTGTTGAAGAAAATCTTTGTATTTGAGATTGGAAGAATGCTGAAACAGTTATTTTGTTTTTTTCCTAAACTCAAAATGTTTTGAAGTTTTAACTAAAGTCTCTACTTAGGCTTTCCTGAAATAAAACATTTCAAAATTTCACCCTTTGCCCGAACCACTTCCATATGTTGCAGAAACTGTTCCTCCTGTTCCCCACCGGGATTCTGTCTTTCATGAGCTGTTTCTCTCGTGTATTTATAGTGCCACATGGGAGATAGGTTATAAGACAGGAAACATTATCAGGCTTGTTTAACATCCATCCCTTAATGACTCAGGCAGAGGGAGAATTTCTGAACCGTCTCTTTCTGGGTCACGCTAATGTGCTGTTTATTTTTTCTTCTCAGAAAATTCTGCCAAAACCTATTTTTTTTCTCATCCAGAATTTGTTAGCATTCTGTTTGTCACCGGGAGAAGGTTTTGTTGCAGATACTTGAACCAGCCAAATCAAACAGACAAACGAGGGAAGTTGGCATATAGTGACAAGAAATATTTTCTTCTCAAAACCAAAACAAAATCTGAGTCCTCTGTCTAAAATCTTACTTCAAAATGTTTCCCTTCTCTGTGCCATCTGGTAAAAAAGGTTTCATTTTCTCATAGCTGAAAACACAATCCTGTGAACACGTCTTGGTGTTTTCTGTTTTGTTTCTTAATGAGAAGGAAACTTAAAGGAAGAAAGCATGGTACTGTATCTGTGTCTTCTGGGGCTTGCTGAAGATTTTGCCAAAACTGTCATTTGAGATGTTAGAAACTCTTGGCTTTGAAGCTGAAGAACACTGCCTCTGAGCCCCCTGTGCTACTCAAGTTACTTGCATGTTGTCATCCTAATATCAGATGTCCTTTGAAGTGAATTTCATTAAGTGACTTGGAATCTCAAGTCCAAAGCTTCATTTCATGTTCATGTTTTCACTAAACCATTCACATAAAGTAGCCTTTAAAAAGTACTGCTGTTTATCTGTAAGAAACAAACTGAACGGCAAAGTCACGTGTATTTTTCTAATATCTATCCTTTTGTTCTACGAACGTACCTGTGTCCATGGGAGGCCTAGGATCAGCCATAAAGAGCTTTTGCTGTCTGTGTCAGCATCTCAGTAGGTCTTTGTCATGATGCAATCACAGTGTGGATATAGGAAGGGAAATTCTATGACAATTGTAGGTGTAACAGCTCAGCCAAGGCTTTGTCTCTTGACCTGGATGGTTATCCTATCAGAGTTTTGCCAAAGCACCTCCAATTGTAGAAGGAGGAACATTGTAATGACAGAATGAACTTTTTTCCTTTCTGCATATTTATTTAGATGATGGTGAATCCCTTGAGAGAGATTGACAAGACAGTAGGACAACTAATGGATGGACTGAAACAGTTGAAACTACATCGATGTGTCAATGTCATCTTTGTTGGTGATCATGGTAAAATAAACAACATTATCAGGACATCAATGTTTAAGCAGTGTAGCTGTGTATATAATAGATGGCTTAAATGAAAGTTTTCTTTAAGATATTTCTTTTGTGCTGTTTTTTTTCTGGTATTTCTATCTGCAAAACCAGCCAGTAAGTGCAAACTGGCTGCTCAGTTCACCTGTTAACTGTCATTGAAGGACGAATCTCTTTCGTAAGAGTGATCTAGGTATTTACATCTCCACTTAAGGGGTTTGCGAAGCTTGGCTTTTTTGATATCCCATTCAAGTGCAGATCTCCTTGCATGTGTTGGAAGGCTATAATGTGCCTAGAGTAAACTTTTTGACAGTCTTTCTGGAAGGAAAGAATTTAGTAGCACTCTTCTCCTTTTCATAAGGAGAGAAATAGGACTTTAGGAGAAGACATTTCCATGGCAATGAGTGGGTGCCGTTATCCTATTAGGAGGAAGACACTTCAGTTTGAATGGAAAATGTCTTCAAAGTAATGGAGGAAGGAGAAAAACAATAAAAAGAGTCACCCAAAAGCAGAGCTATTATTTGTTAGGTCTCATCCTTTTGGACATTAGAAGAAACTTTACAGTATAAGAAATAGTAAATACTAGCAAAAACAAAAAGAGAGTTTTATCATGGAAAAATGTGACCATGTTTGAGATAAACCTGGTTTTGCATAACTTTGTAGTTATGCTACCTACCGAAGGTCTTGTTCAGTTTAGATCTTCGTTTATGAAAGTCTCAAGAACTGCTACTTTAGAAATGAAATGGAATGCACCTCCTTACTGACTGTAGGGAGAGAAGGGTAAGGGGCAGGAAGGGTTTACAGGAGAGGCAGTTTGCTGCTGAGAACTGTCTGTGACTGACAACACATTTCCCCTCCCGTCCCTGCCACAAAGAGCTGTAAGACAGAATTGTTTATCTGCGGCTGCCTTAGAACAGACCACCAACAGACAATACCTTTTGTGTGTGACTTCTCTCAAAATCCTTTGTTTAAAAAAAAATAATCCCAAAGTAGTACACTAAACTAGAAACAGACTTTATTTTTCCATGAACTTAGTTTGGAGATGTCAGTACACACATGCTATATGGGCAGACTGTTTCTATGATGTTGGAACTGGCGTTTCTCTTGTGTAGGCAAGTGCTAAAATCACCCCTAGTTTGGCTTCTACCAGTGTCTGATGTTGGAATTAGATGACTGGAAATAACAAGATTAGTCATGCAAAAGGAAAGAATATGTTGCCTCTTTTGGTCTCTTTTTGTGATGTTTTGGAAAACATGTTTACTTTCAAGCTGGATTAATTTTGTGTTTTCCTTCTGCAGGGATGGAAGACACTACTTGTGAAAGAACTGAATTTTTAAGCAACTATCTGAATAATGTCGAAGATATAATTTTGCTGCCTGGATCTTTAGGGCGAATTCGCCCTAGGTCTAGCAATAACCTGAAATGTAAGTTAATTGAATTGTACCTCTTGGGTCTAAGAACTAGATTCCATCCATTTCTTGGGCTGATGTTGTCTGAAGGGTGTAAGTATGTGCTGTGTCAGCGGGATGTTCAAAGGGAAGCCCACTAAACTGCTTGCTCCCTTCCCACTCTAGTTCACAAACTCCAGAGTGGTAGAGCTGTGACAGGTAGATGGCTGAAATGATCTTGGTTTAAACTCACCATTTTATACTAAGGAGGAGTGTGAACTCTTGGAGCTGGTTTCACACACCACTTTACATGTCATTGTGAGTTTGTTTATTCACTTCTCCTCTCTGTCAACAAAACTGGGACTTGAGGGATCTCAGCACTGCACAGACTGGATATGAAAATCATGTCTGGTACCTTTTCTGAGCTAATGGAAAAGGAATTGTTTTGAATTCAGTAGTTTCTTCATACTTTCAGTACAGAGGAAAAGCAGCATACGTTGCTAAACAGCAACAGGCTGGGGATGCTGGTGTAAGAGAGATTTAGAGCATGTGTTGACAGCAAAGTTGCTGCTTTTTTTGTACCATGCTGTTAGAAGTTCACCCTGACTTGGTGTTTGAGATGAGCTAATCTTTGATGAGAGCTCTCAGGGCTCAGGCAGGAGTCCTCTGCTCAGGCTAACCCTGTGATGCAAAGTGTTAACAGACCCAATCCAGAACTGGGACAGGGCGTGTGCCAGCACCGTGGCTGCTCTGCTTCATCACACCAGGGCAAACCTAGCTATAAGTTCTTCATGCTTTTGCAACATGTGCTACAAGGATGACAGCTTGTGGTAGAAGATCAAGTCAGATAGCTGAGATGGCCAGCTGAACTCCTCTCAACACTTCAGATATACTTTGAGGACAGATTTCACAAAAAAAATGATTTTTGAAGAGTAAATGTTTTTCAGAAGAGTGGCAGAAAAAAGAATGTAGTAAAACTTTCTTAGATACTGATCTATGTATGCATTTGTTTTCCTACAAACTATTTTACCTGGGTATTTATACTCTAAGAATATGAGTTGAGTGTGGAATAGAGTGTGGAATTATCTGTTGAAAATTGTTGATAACACTTGTCAGACTGAAATCCTTCACAAGCTACTAAAAGCTTGTATTTGAGTTCTGAGAAGACTTTTCAAAAAATATCTTTCAACCTTTGAATTCTCAAATTACTGAGAAAATTTAGTTTTTCTTGGAGGATGAATGGCAATATCTTCCAAAAAGATCAGCTTGTCTCAGTGATCTATGAGTCATACTACTGATTTTCCTGCAATACGATTTTCCTCTTTTGGCCTCTGTCACAGCTTCCAAGTTTGGATATTTGCAATTGCATATAAATCAACAGTAGAAGAATGAAGCATATTCCTTAGTTTTAGATGTGGTGTTTCCCCCTTTAAATGGTAAATTACTGACTTTTTATTCCTCCTCCATTTTCCTACTCCAGAATACCACCTCATATTGCAGACACACCTTTGCAATCAATAAGCCTGGAGCCTCTGTTTTGAGATTCAGTAGAACTTCAAGCTCAACAAGATTGCACCTTAAGCAACCAAAGCAATAATAATTAAGCAAGAGATTTTAACTTCCTGAGACTTTCTCTTAGCCTGTTTTTAATCTCAGGACTGAAAAATGCTTTCCTCCCAGCATGCTGGAAGAAGACAATGTGGACTGTTCCTTGTTTTGGGCTTTCTGAATCTTGATGTTCCTTTAGTAGTCCAAGGATATATCCAGAAGATTTTACCTTGTCTTTTCATTTGTTTTATAGTAGCCAATGAAATAGGTGAAACAATTAAAGAGACAAAAAATGTAACCTATTTATCTTACTGCTTCTAAGGATGTTAATTCTTGCATCCAAATGTGCTTTCAAGGAAAGTCTTTGTGTTTGGGGCTGATTTTTTATTTTAAAGGAAAGTAGTCAAAATACTTGAAAGTATATATTTTAAGAAAACATAATAGATGTTAAGCTAAGAGCCAAATCACTAAACAATGAGCAACACCACCTAAGCAACTACAGTGTCACTTAATAAAAGTTTACAGTTAGACTTCATATTCAGGATATCTTATCTGATATATGCAGTGTACTTTTAGTAAAGATGAGCTAACTTTTAGGAAGAATGCTTCTGTAAAGCTACCTCACTACTTTGTGTTTTCTTCTGCAAATTGCTCACCTTTTCTATTTTTGTCTTTCTTTCTCTTTGCTTACAGATGACCCGAAAGTGATTGTTGCCAACCTTACAGTAAGTATTTAAGACTGGGTTCTGTACTGCACTGCTCACTTCACATCTTAATTTAGGGCATTATTCAGCATCCTCTTCTCACTCTTTAGGCAGGAAAAACAACCATTAGCATGAATCTTGAGTGTTAAGGAGGACCCAACAAATTACAGACCAGTCAGCCTCACCTTCATCCCTGCCTGGAAAGGTAGATCAAGAGCTGACTGAGTGACAGAACCCAGAGGGTGATGATCAAGGGAGCTGAGTCCAGTTGGATGCCTGTGGCCAGTGGAGTTCCACAGGGATTGGTTCTGGGGCCAGTCTTATTCAACATCTTCATCTGGATGAAGCTGGAATGATAAAAGTTCCTCTTAAACTTAAGGAAAAACTTTCCTGTGTGGGTGATGGAGCCCTGGCAAAGGCTGCCCAGGGAGGGTGTGGAGTCTCCTCTGGAGGTTTTCAAAACCCACCTGGACATGTTTCCATGTGAACTGATCATCTTCTGCAAGAGGATTGGACTAGATGATCTCTAGAGATCCCTTCCAACCCCTACTGTTCTATGATTCTGTGAAATGGTTCCCTTCATGACTACATGTTAGTATTAGCCATAATTTTGACTGTTTGTTGCTGTAGTACCTTTTATAACCTTTTTGAACAGTGCAGAGCCGGCATCTCCTTGACCATCTTGAGTCCTTGAATTGAATCCATTTATTCATTACTTCAGAAATGGAAAGTAATCTTTTTAGGGTAAATGTTCTACTAGCACTTTGAAGATGCTGAAAAAGTTCACTTGATAGCCTTCAACTGTGACGGTACTTTTAATGGGAAAAATGTACTTAAAATAAAAGCTGATTTAAAGAAATTGATCAGTTTTTGCAACTAAATGGTTTTATATCTCAGATGAGATATGTTTTTAGCATTCAGTTTTCCTCTGAAACTTAAGCTTTGGTTCAGTTAGGATAAAATCCTTCATTGGTGAGCTAACCGAGTATGATGTGCTTTGTGTGATGGTTTCAAAAAGACTATCGTGAGAGTGAAGCTTTCTAAATATATCTTTGAATGACTTCCTGGGCCCTGCTCTTCTGTAAATACTGCACAGAAGGACTGGACCATGTGGTCTAGATGCACACTTTGTTTTCAGGGCATCATCAATAATGACTTCAACAGCTTGATTTCTGTAGTTCAAGATTTTTTGTGCGTCTAAGCTAACTGACAGCAGTGCCTTTTGTAACCCATTTATTTTTCAGTGTAGAAAGCCAGACCAGCACTTCAAGCCTTACTTGAAACAGCACCTGCCTAAACGCTTGCACTATGCTTACAACCGAAGAATTGAGGATGTCCATTTACTGGTGGATCGCAAGTGGCACGTAGCAAGGTAAATTCTTGCTTTTGTTTCCATCCTCATCAAGGTAATGAAACACTGGAGATTGCCCTGTCAGCATCCTGCTCCTGTATTCCGTGAGCAAAAGGAGTTTTGAACTTCTGGTGAGGTTCAGTGGGGATGAGGCTCAGAACACAAAATTGTTTTAAAGTCTGGGAAATAGCTGGATAGAGGGTAGAAACCCAGCTTAGTTTTGTGAAGTATCAGTGTGGTTTTTGACTGATCAGCTCAAATATAGGCACAGATAAGGTTTTATTCTAATGAGACTAGATCTCTGTGTAATGAAGCTGACTCAAGGGTTCTTGGAAGGTGACACAGCTTTTGGCTTATGGTAGTCTGTTCTGAGCTATAAATCATGGTAGGGTGTTTTGCCCATGTAACTGCCAGGCCAACACACACCGTGTGTATTGTAACTGCCTTTTGACATCTGCTTATCTTTCCATGAATTATGCAAGGATCACTCTGCTGAAACAGTGAATGAGAAAGAAATTCCTTTCTTGCATAACTCCACTAGCTGTCTGACCGCCTGCCCCAGGCGGTTGCTGTGCCTAGGCTTCATGTATATTCTGAATCTGAGTTTTAAGCCTGTAAAAGTGTTAGCTTAAAGAATTTAAACTGATGAGATGGCCCAAAATAATTTACATTTTGTAATTTCTTAGTAATAATATGAGAGTTTCTTTGGCTTTTTTATTTATTATGTCAAATGTCATTTGCCAATTACTAATTTTTTAATGTAACTGTAATTTATTGTAGATTCACAGCCAGGAAAATGGTAGTTACGAACTTGGTTGCTGTAACTCTAGCAATTCACTAGAAAAGCCAAAATCAAACTTTGACTGAGCATCATTTTATTGCAGATGAAGAAATTAACTTGTAGCATAATCTAGTCTGCTACATGTATTGCATGCACGTGGCCTGTACAAAACTGTAGAAAAAGGACTCTGGAACAAGCTGGTAGTTATAAATCCTATGATATAATATTTATTTTACAAGATGTTTTGTAAAAAAAATTAATAAGCTGATAATTAGCATTCCTATGATATAATCATTGTTTTGTCAGCTATTCAGCATTACAATCTTTCACTTCTCCATACAGCTTTGTTTCTGCTTCCTGTTTTTGTTTGTGTTGAAGGCAAATGGGTGAAATCACTTTACAGTATTGTATGACATTTGCAGCATTGTAACGTCCCAAAAGTGCTTTCTTAGAAGCCTCTGTTGGCCTTTTGAGGATTGGAAGAGTATGGTGCCAAATAACTCCAGTATTTAGGAGATACTAGGATATGATAAAGCCTGAGAAAATAAGTGAATAGTCACCAAGTTTGTTATCAACAAGTAAGAGTGGGCTTTTAGGTTTGCACTCTCTTACAATGGGAGCAAGGAGAGAAACCATGGGGTTGTTGGATGAGCCTGCAATCCCCACGACTGCTATTCAAGGAATATAAACCATGCACTGCCTTGTAACCTTATCCCTCCTGCCCCCAAAGTACATGTCAGGTCAGCCACCATACCTACACCTTGGAGGAAATTCTCTAATACTTTTTTCAATTTAGGAAAGCTGTGGATGTTTACAAGAAACCAACGGGAAAATGTTTCTTCCATGGAGACCATGGCTATGACAACAAGATAAACAGCATGCAGGTATAAGCAACACAGCAACCTTTGCAGGAAGGGTCATTGAGGGTAGAAGAAATTGGAGGCCTCTAAAATGTAAATATTCACTGAGAAAAAGTCCTACCTTTTAATATTTTTCTTTTGTATTCTTTTCTCTTTTTGTTTTAAGACTGTCTTTATAGGTTATGGCCCTACATTCAAATACAAGACCAAAGTACCTCCTTTTGAAAATATTGAACTTTACAACGTCATGTGTGGTAAGCTGTCTGCTTGAGAAATTGCAAGAGAAACATGCTGGTTTAGCTAGCAAGGCTTCATTTAGGCACCTGTGAGCTCATGCCCTGACTCCCTCTCAGTGTCCCTTCCCCAATCCTGCTTTCCCAAGCACTTGCCTTTTGGCCCACAGGGCTGAAGGTACTTCTTGGGGGCCTCCGCTCGCACTGTTCTAGCAGCTGGCCAGTAAATGGGGTTACCGTAGCTTTTCTGCATGCAGCTTGGCAAAAGTCAAATAACACACTAATAATGGTGCCCTCACCTCAGCAGAACAGGAAAGAGATTTCTGTGCAGAGACTGCATGTCTCAAGAAGCAGCTTAGGGCCATCACTTTAGTTTTCTATGGCATCTCCTGGTATGATTATATTTCCTGAGCTCATACTGTAGCCGTGAAGAGGAATCTGATGATGTGTACAGATATTCATTAGGATCTTTTCTTTTTCCAGGGCAATAAAACTTTAAAGCCAAGAATGTTAATTCACTTTTTCCTCCTTTTTTTTTTTTTATTTTTTCCCCACAAACATGAAATACCCAAAAGGTAATAATCCCTTATCTATAAAGCAGCTGACTAGTAACACTTGTCTTCCGGATGGTTAATGTAAGGTCAGCACATTGACTGTAGGCTTGCACTGGAAGCTGCAGGAGTAGTTACTATAAGGAATGGTAATAATAAAACTGTTTTCCAGTGCCATGATGCAAATTAACCTTCTTGTCCTAAAGTCTACCATACTATTCAGGCAGCATCTGCAATTTTATTATTTGGGAAAAAAAATTAGTGGTTTTGTTACATTAAATCATTCATTAATATGTTATGAGTGTAAACAGTATTGCAAAAAATATCTTAGCTCAGTAGAGGTGCTGCTGAATGTGTGTTTTCAATCCAACCATCATTGATTTCTCTTGGGTCGTTTCATAGATCTGCTTGGGTTAAAGCCTGCTCCCAATAATGGCACCCATGGAAGTTTAAATCACCTGCTGAGAGCCAATGTTTATAAACCAACTGTGCCAGATGAAGTTGCTAAACCACTATATCCTGTCGCTCTGCCTTCCGCATCAGATTTTGATATAGGATGCACATGTGATGATAAGGTAGGTGTTTAGGATCTGCTGTTGGTTCCCCTGTTAGCAGCAGTTGCCTAGTGAAGTTGTAGCCATTTTATCTATTTTGAGAGGGTTTGATCTGCAAGAGTTTCCTAAATCCACCCTGTGAAATGTTTGTTTCCTTTTGCAACAGTCATGGCTTTTTGTAAAACAAGAAACAAAAAATTGTCAGTGTTCTATAGAACTAATTTTCCTCTGGTAGATGCCTAGTAAAACAACATGTCAGAATGCTCCAGTGATCCTAATCTTGTTCCTTTTTTCTGTGCTTGAGAAGAACAAGTTGGATGAACTGAACAAGCGCTTTCATGTCAAGGGAACAGAAGGTAAGAGCCTGGTGCCTCAGTTAAAAGTTATTTTTGTTTTCTTTTGCAAGTTACTTTACATCATTGGTACCAATTCCTGGCTTGGTTTAGTTAATGTGCAGTAGACCATCTTTTCAAATAACTGTCAAAATAGGACATAGACAAATGTGAGATATGTGGGGAAGATTAAGTGCCGATTGCATGAGGGAATGCACACTGTCTTTTGTTTTAACCAGGATTAAAGCATCTCTCAAAGTGATGTGAGTTTTAGCTCTTCCTTTCCATCACCTTTAGGAGGCTACTCCTAAATTTCTTATGAGAATTTCTTAATCCTTTCTCCTATAAGAAAGCATCCCCTGCTCTCCTGGACACTTATTCCTGTATCCTCTCTGCTGAATGCCACCATTACCTCTTCTGTGTCTGTGTTCTCAGCTGCATCAAGGCTGTAGTCCAGGTTGAAATACAGGAATAGGACCAGAGGGGAGGGCATGGGAACGCTTTTGTGAGCAGCAATATTGCCTGAAAAGTGCACACCAAAGCAGAACTTCCCTTCTCACATCTGTGATGTGATTCAGCATATCAATTCACAGCATTCCCTTCACCATAACAATTGACGAAATTAGCAAATTCTAAAGCTTTTGGTTTAGCCGTGGACTTTTGAGATACTTCACGTTGCATTGCTTAGATGACTAAGGAGATATGAGGAAAGTTTTTACAAATATGAAGGTACTTCTTCAGTTTTACTGTTGGAAACAGGCAGTTCAGCTTATCTTTTAATTTCTAGAGGGGAAATTATTCTTTTGTGAGGTAAATTGCCTTTTTGTAGCTCTCATCTTGTTAAACGGATTTTTCCAATTGATGAAGACCTAATACCTACTGTGGCAACTTCTGGCATCCAGGGAAAAACACCCACACCAAATATCTCAACATCTTTGTTTTGGTTTAAGGTTTTTTTGCTTCTTCAGCAGTATAAAAATAGTATTTTTTGAGACAAAAGCATTTAAACCCATTTTACTTGCTCATAAGTTGTCTGTTAAGTAGAATGAGGGCCACCTGATTTGAACAACAAGTTCTGCTATGTGCAAGTTATTTCTATGTATTTTATGACAGGCTGTAGTGCCTGTTCACAGACATCCCTGTGTTTAGCTGGCAATTCCCTTCTCCTGCATGTTGTACCATATATATTTAGCTGATGTTATTGACATGCAGAAGAAAAACATTACTTCAGCTTCAATTGAATAAAGCAAGTTTATCATCTGGTCTTTAGACAAGGCTTTTTCTACTTTTCTTTCTTGTGTCCTATAAAAATATAATCTATTTGGACTCAAACGCTAATAAAACATGCCTTTTTGTTTCAGGTAACATACCTGTCTCTGAACAATGTTAGGCTGCTTGCCTTGTTTCTGTATTTTGATTTCCAAAAGTGAGCCAAGCCTGTTTGCCAAATGGTTATCAAAATCAATGAACAATGCAGCACAATACAAGATTAGCCAGGACATTTGTTCTTCTTCTGTATCTCTTTCAATGTTGTTTTAGTCTTTTTATAAGCAAGTTTGTCAGAAGTATCCAGCGAGATTTAACCATAGCACGTCACCAAGAGAGAAGAAACACAAGTTTGGTAGACTTGGAGGTGTCTTTTTGTAGCCAAAATTAGGAAAAGATGTTTGCTTGTTTGTTTGTTTGCTTTCTTTGATATTACTGACAGAAAACAGCACATCAGACATTTTCCTCCCTTTTGAGAGGAACTTTATGAAAGGAGAGGAAGTCTGGAGAGGAGTCATAAGATAGGCTCTGGTTTACAGCTACCAAACAAAAAGTGCTTTTCACCTCTTGGATGACTGAAACACAG
Source organism: Urocolius indicus (assembly GCA_013401255.1). NCBI lineage: Eukaryota > Metazoa > Chordata > Aves > Coliiformes > Coliidae > Urocolius > Urocolius indicus. The sequence goes on along the minus strand of WBNH01007866.1, from coordinate 263,334 downwards.
ACAACAAAGCTCTTTGTGGAATCTCCTGTGTTTGGAAAAACACTCTATCTCCATGCTATTACACCAACAAACTTTCAAGTGCAGAAAAGACTTTTAACCTCAATATGATCAGTGAACCTGGAATGGGGAAGCCAACCAACACTATTGAAAAACTGCTGCTCTCTCTCTTACAAGATTTCCTTAGTAGTTATTCACTACCCTGTTAGGATCACTGTAACATCAGCACATGTTGGAAAGCCAACTCCCTTTTTTCATCTTTAAGGTTTTAAATAATAAATCTGAATGTAATTTCTGTAGAAAAGCATCTTCTGTATGGGCGCCCTGCAGTACTGTACCGCACAAAATACAACATCTTGCATCACCATGACTTTGAAAGTGGCTATAGTGAAACATTCCTGATGCCTCTTTGGACATCCTACACTATTTCCAAACAGGTTAGTGCTGCCTTTGCTCTTGAGAAAGTGCAATTTCCTGGGGAAAATCTGTTCAGTGCTTTTATTCTTGAAGTCCTAAAGATCCCCTTCCCCAAAAAGATTTTCCTGACAGAAATGATGTCAAATTGTAAACAATGCCAAAATATTTTTTCTTTCAGGATATCACAGAATCATAGAATGGTAGGGCTTGGAAGGGACCTTTAGAGATCATCTAGTCCAACTCCCCTGCTCAAGCAGGTTCACCTAGATCAGATGGCATAGGAACATGTCCAGGCGGATCTTGAAGACCTCCAAGGAAGGAAACTCCACACCCTCCCTTGGCAGCCTGTTCCAGGGCTCCCTCACCCACACAGTGAAATAGTTTTTTCTCATATTTAAGTGGAACTTCCTGTGTTCCAGCTTCAGCCCATTACCCCTTGTCCTGTTGCTAGCTACAATAGAAAAAAGGGATGCCCCAGCCTCCTGACACCCAGCCTTTAGATATTTGTAAATATTAATGAGATACAGGAGTTTTAAAGGCAGAAGGGCTGTATCTTTCTTTATCTGGTTTCATTTTATTTCTAAGTTCTGCTCAATGAGAATTTGTTTTATTATGGTGGAATAATCAGTGACTTTGTTTGAATTATTTGCCATGGTGACTTACTCTACCCAAAGAAGGGGCTCTGCAGCACATAGAGGAGCAGGATTTGGTTGTACAACTAGGTGCTTTATTTTACTCTACACTAGGCCTTCTATGTCATGTGTTGACTTGATGATACCGTTTTCTTTTAGCTATAACTGCTGAAATTACTTTTCTTGTCATTTCTGTCTGTGTTCCTGACCACAGGCAGAGGTATCGAGTGTCCCAGAGCACCTGGCCAACTGTGTGAGGCCGGACCTCCGTATTTCCCCAGGAAACAGCCAGAGCTGTGCATCCTACAGGGGTGACAAGCAGCTCTCTTATGCATTCCTCTTCCCTCCTCGTAAGTTCAGATAGCTCTTTAATACCTAGAGGTTTTGTCATTTTCTTTTTTTTTTTGTTAGGGAAAGCCTTAAGTATGAAACCTCATCGCTGCCAGATATAAACAGACTAAGGGTTTTTTAGGATTGATGGGAAATAATATAAGTAGGAATGGTTTCATTTTCCTGCCCTCTGAGGAGGTTTCTTCATCCATGATCTGTCCTCCTTAGAGGAGCTGCTCCTGCACTGGTGTCATGGGGCCCAAAATGGGACAGATACATTATTCTTTCTGTACTTGCTGAGGACCAGAGGCCCAATTTGCCATCATGGCTGTGATCTCTTATCTCCACAAGAGATGGTCCAAACTTCAGCTTCATGCTTCAAAGTGTCACAGTTCAGTTCAGTAAAAATAAAGGTGAACAAGGTGAATAAGAAATAAATAATAAAATGATAAAGGTGAATTGTACAAGCTAGATGACAGTCTTCAAAAGCTGTCCCTTTAAAGTCAGTGAATAGATACTAGCTGATGTGAACTGGGAATCTAGTCAGAGTTTTTAATTCAATCAGCATTATGAGAAACATATATTTAATTTATAAATGCAAATTAAGACTCTTGCATACTGTAAACATTTCTACCATCCTATAGAAATAGTGCTAGAAAAAAATCTGGATTCTCCTGATGCCAGTTACATTGGTTCAGTCTTGGAGCAGTGGTCTTCTGGGATTAGTAAATGTCCAAGGGAAACAACGATCTCACAGTTGTGAACTTTGTTGCTCTGACTTCCTCACTCAGTGGCTGAAATATTTTATGGTGGATTTGTCTTATGGAGTTATTGGTGCAGAGCCTTGCTCAGAACTAGAAAATAATCCCAGGAAATGGCTTTGTGTAAAAGCCTGCAGAGCAGCTCTCCGACTTCTGAGACTGTAAAAACATATAAGCTATACAAATGTTCTGAGCTGGTTGACAGTTAAGGCAAAAAGAAAATCCTTACTTCCCATGTTCAGCTCTCACATAAGACAAATTTTATACATATAACGTGCATTTCTGAATATAGCATATACAGATTGCTATTTAGATGGCAGCATTCCCTTTGGTTAATCTCCAAAGCCATTTTTCGAAATACTTTTATATTCTTTGAATTTCAGATATTTCATCAATATTTTTTTCTGGTTTATTGTTTTCAGAATTAAGTTCCTCTGCAGAAGCAAAATATGATGCTTTTCTAATAACAAATATCATTCCAATGTATCCTGCCTTCAAAAGTAAGTGCTCTTTCCCTGGCTTTACTTTTCCAATATGTTTATTTTTCTTTTTTTATAGTATATGTGTTTGATTGTGGAATGAGTTGATGTGAGAAGTTTAGTTCAATTACCTCTAGCCAACAGATCCTATGTGGGGGCACCTGTATAGTTCTAGGTATGTGCAGGCAAAATACCACAAGAAAGGCTCAAGTTTTAAGAAAGTTTTCTTTTCCTTGGTGTGGGCTAAGATGAGAGCACAGATGTGCTGTAGTTTTTGCTTCATGCCACAGTGATTCAGTTTGATTGAGACTATTCAGATTTTCTTGTCTTTAGCCCAGGCTAGTGCCAACTGTACTTGGGCAACATGGTTTTGTTTCTCATCTGGAGCCACCTGGGAGTGTGCACAGGCCTGGGAGTTTTCACTTAGCATGTTGTGGTAGCTCGGGGACAGGTGATTGTTTCTGATTTTTCTATTTGTGTCCTTAGAGTGGAGACCAAATATATTTATTGCCTATAAAGAAAAAGAAAGAAGAAACTGATTTATGGCAAATGAGGAATGACTTAAACCTGGCTGAAACTTCAGCACTGCAGGGCTGTAGTATTAATGTTTCTTTTGTCTGCATATCTCTTTTCTCTCTAGTTTTGCCAAGAGGTAGGGAAACCATCAGACTATTCTGGTGGCATTTTTGGCCTGGCAGGAATTGAGAAGCCTTGGAAGAATCTCAAGAGCCTGTTCTTGTGAGATTTCCAATTCAGATTTTAGGCCAGAGACGTTTGGATAAACATCAAAGCCTATGGGAGGCTCTTTCTTTATAACCAGAAAAAGAGTGTTTTCAACTGAAAACCTCTGAGTAGGAACAAGTGGTGATGTTTGCTGGAAATTTGAGCAAAGGCACTTAACTGATTACAGAGTCCAAAATTATTGGGGATTTCCCACTCTCAAATCACTTCATAAAAATAACTTTTAAAAAAAATGATGCTAATGTTAGTCTTAGCAAATTAGATGAGATACCAATCACAGGACAACGGCAGTGGCAGCTCATTTTGTCTAGTGGCTTTCCTCTTCATCACAAGCGGGTGAAGGATTCTCTTAGAGCAAATGCTGGAAGTAATACCATTTCTGAGGAATTCCAAACCACTACATGTGTGCAGGTTGCCATGCTGTGAGCTGATGATGAGCTTGTGATATGGAGCTTTTTACCCAACAACTAAAATACGAGGTGGTGGTTTTACACTGTGCTGGTTTTGGTGGCAGTGCTGGCTTTTTAATTCATTGTCCCATCTCATCCTTTCTGGCAATAATTCTGCATACATCTTGTTGGTAGTGAGTCTAAAGCAGTTCCTGTTTTGTGGGAGCTGCAAGACGATGCTCCTGGGCTATGCCCTGGTTGCGCTGGCATTGCTGTCTGTGTGACCACAGTGGAAACCTAAGTGGAGAATTGAATCAGTCGGAAAACTCATGGCTGGGGGAAAAAAAAAAGAGCTTGCTTTTTGGGGCTATTTTTTATTGTTAAGGCTGATGCATTGGAGGAGTGAGCAGCTGGAGGAGCAGTACTGCCAAATGGTTACCACAGCTGAGGTTCTTACTGGACCGTTGCTTGCTCTGTGTCAGCCTGGGCAGGGAGTTTATCTGGCACTGGGCAGTGCTAGGAAAAGGCATACCAGGCAACCTGCTGGGGCTGGCACTGCTTTCAGTGCTGGGGAGCCATGGACTTCATGGCCTGAGCTGGCAAGATAAAAGTTAGACATTTACAAGTCTGAGATGTTTTGTTTACAAACGCTTCTGTTAGTGTTAAAATAAAAAAAAGGAGAAACCAAGGAAAAGAACTATGTTAAGTGGAGATTCCAATGTGTTTCCTCTCTCTGCAAGCATTTTAGCTTGTTAAGGTTGAGGTGGGTGTGGTGGGAGCAGAGTGCCATGCTCTTCCCAAAAGTTGCTGTAATTAAATGCTATGCCATAATTTGGTCATCCTTGGCAGCACCTAATTTTTAAGTTAGATATTTTGTATCCAAGGCAAATGTAACTGGAAAAATCTGACCTTTGTATTTCCCTTTCTTTTAAAATGTTTGGGTTTTGCTTTTAATCATGTTGCTGTGCCTTTTAAGAATTAAAATAAACCCCACAGCACCATTCCCTGTAACTAGATAACTAACACAAGGGGAGTGTTTACAGGGACATCAAAAGTATGTGAATAGCTGCTTCTGCTGCTTGGGGATGGAACAGCAGGCTCTCTGTTCAACATCTATGGCAATGCCAGCCTGGGATTGGTACCGTGCATTTCCTTGATCACTGACTGGGAGGAAAAAAAATCAACAGAGAACAAAGAAGTCTGAATAGGCTTTATTGACCAAACTGAATGAAGCTGCAGTAAATCTGTAATGGTTAATCTTTAATTTCCCCTATCATTGTGTGAATGATGTCCACTGCATTTTTATTTTCATGGGGGAAAAAGTGTATCATCTTGACATGTTTTAACTTATCTGGGTGTTGATGTGTTTTATTTTTTGGGTTGTCTTTCCCCCCACTCCCATTCCCCCTGCAGAGGTATGGAACTATTTCCAAAGGGTTTTGGTGAAGAGATATGCCACTGAACGAAATGGAGTCAATGTTATAAGTGGACCAATCTTTGACTATGACTATGATGGTTTACATGACACACCTGAAAAAATAAAACAGTAAGTTTGTCTTGAAATTGTTTTGCTGTTGCTTCTCTCAGTGGTAGCTTTGTGTTAAACAATTCATTATCTGCACAGAATTTAATTTGGAAGGACATAGAGTCTTCTAGCTCTTCCCAAAAGTATTGTTTGCCAAGACTGAATGCCCCTGTATGTAGGATAGTGGTAAAAATGAGGAAATAGCAATTCAGCAGGTAACTGTTCACCTTGACTTTGATATTAACTGTGCATTCATCCTTGAGATTAAGCTGAATTATGTTGCACATAATCTTATTTTCTCTAGAATTCTCCAGAACTAAAAGGTTGACAACTGAATACCAGAGTAAACCACAGTAGTGTTATTGAGTTAGATATTCAAGTCTTTTGTAAATTCAGTAATGCTTTTTCTCTGTTCCTGAGAACAGCACTGCTGTGTGGTATTTCCTTAGCACAATATCAAAACACAAGCTAATTGAATGCTCATATTAAGCTAGCATTTGATAGGAATCAGAAACATCTCAACAACACACGTGTGTCCTCACCTACAGGAAAGACCATGCTGTTTCTGTAACTTTCTTTCAAACATGTTTATCGTTTGTGGATAAATGTTTGCTTTATTCCCCCAGGTTTGTCGAAGGCAGTGCTATCCCTGTCCCTACTCATTATTATGCCATCATAACCAGCTGCTTAGATTTCACTCAGCCAGCTGACAAGTGTGATGGACCACTCTCTGTTCTCTCATACATCCTTCCCCACCGGCCTGACAATGATGAGAGCTGCAATGTAAGTTCTGCTGCACCACTGTAGCCCTGTAGTAAATATATCCCTGGTCATGTGAAACCTCATCACTTAGATGCTGCTGCTCACTGATGTCTTGAATGAAAGCACAGGCTAGTGACTCTGTCATGTTCAACTTATGAGACATAAGCATTCATCTATGGTATTGGAAAAAATAGGGACCTATGACTGCACCTAGAATTGTCTGGAAGAACTGACAATACAGTAGGTTGGCAGTAAACAACTTGTAGGCTTCTGTGTTTTGGCAGACACTGTCGGTGTAACTTAGAGCAGACTGAGGGGAGGTTGTGTGCATAGATGTATTGTGCTGGCAGCCAGCCCAGATGTTTTTATTGAGGTCTGTTTCCATATGCAGGTACAATATAGTCTGTCTGCTATGGCAGTCAGGGTACATCAGGCAGTATGATTACATCCAGCCCACACAATAATAAAGCTATATGCTAAAACCTGCTGAGGGCAGAGTGCCAGCTCTCGCTGTTTCCAGAACATAATTCAAGGGAGAAGTTTGGATTCTTATTAACAGAGATGACCAGATATCCTCCTGGTTCCTTTCCTACCTCCCTTCAGGATACAGGATCCTATAGCATAAGAATCTTGGTGAGGTGCAAAAGCTTTGTTGTAGTCATGGCTACAGAAGGCCTAGGCAGGCCCGGCAGCTGGCTGCGCAGCAGGGAGCGACCTGATCCCTCAGCCCACTGCTCTGTGGGGACAGCAGTCCTCCTAGGCAGCTGCATTTAGACTTGTCCTTCCGCCTGAACTTGTTCTCCCATTACACAGCTGTGTGATTTTTGCACACAGATGCCTCACTATAGGCTGCCAGGAGACTGTTTCCTGAGTGAACACATTAGTGTTATGAATTTTGTATTGGCACAAAACATTAAGACTCCTATTCCAGTTACAGGCAGAAATAGTCATTGCAACTCTGTACACAATTCACCTGGAACACTGTCTCTTTCTCATTCATCAAACATCGCAAGCTTTCAGGCCTCTCTCTTCAAAACCACACTTTTGGAGCAGTATCCCTCTCTCGAGCAGGTCTGGCTTCCCCCTGTTTAGTCTCTTAACTGCTTTGGGCAGAGATGTCTTCCACCAGAAGTCTCAGAAAGTCCTGCATATATTTCATTGTGGTTTTTCTCTGGACTGCTTTCATTTGAATCAAGATCCAGTTGATCTGGAAGTTACTAATCTGGCAGTTAGTAGTGCCTCTGTCCTTGTATCTCTGCCCATGTGTGATTTTTATGACAAAGTCAGGTTTTTTCTCCTCCCTATACTGCGTATCACAGTCTTGTTAAATTGCTGAATATTATTAAGCTGTTCAGAATAACAGACTCTTTTATTCTTCATTATATTCCAACCCAGGCTTTTTTTTTCTGTGTATGTCACGCTACTTATGGTGTATGTATTTTTAGTTCTGGGAGTTACTTCGGTGCAGCTACAAGGTCATTAGCAGATACTGGTCTATGCTTTTTACATAGCAAAGGACCATTCCAAAATTATTTACGTGTAGCTCTTGAATGAAAATACAGTTAGGAAAGATTTTGCCATTCAAATAGAGTGTCAGCCTTACTTTTGCACATGGTGTTCCATCTTATTTGTTCAAATAAGTGATTGTGTAAAACCTCACGTACTTCATGGGTGAAATGCAGAGGATAATAGAAGAATTTTTCCTTAACCTCTCCAGTGCTTGCTTTTAAGATCTGGAGAAATATTGGCTTTGCCCCCATGCTGCTCTTGTTGCACGCACTTTCACACTTCTCTCTTCACACAGTCATTGGAGAACACTATTACTCTTCTCACCTGAATTTGTTCCATTTTCAAGCTGTGTTTATTCATGGGGAGGTCTACTCATTTATTCTTGTGTCAACATTTTTCTATGGCTTAAATAGCCCTTCACTGGGCTTCTTTGGGATTTAGTGTTGATTTATGATGATTCTCAAGACATATGCTCCTGTCTATTCATGGGAGACCCATGATCTGTATTGCTCCTCTTCTATGAGCAGCTGAGCATTTTAGTAGCCTTTCTATACATCTGTTCCTGTCAGATATTTTTTTTTCCTGTCCATGTGGATAATCCAGTTTCATACGAGACCAGAGAAGCCTGTATCTGCATCCTCCAGTATGCTATTCCAGTCTTCCTCGACATTGACAGGAGTTTTAGGTAACTGTAACTCTAAAGGTATACACTTTATTTGGACTTAGATGATCTCTAAAGGTCCTTTCCAACCCTACCATTCTATGATATGACTCTATGATTTGTTGTTCTGCAGTTATATGTGCCATGTTAGCTGATCACTGTCTTTAAAATCCTTGCTGCTGGACCTGAGGCTTCACAGAATGGAAAAACTAAAACCTAGATTGGTTAATTGATTTTCTGGTGTCACACAACATTCTGTCTTGCTGGACTTGATTTAAACCACAGCCCTGTGATTTATTCATACTGTAGATCTCTTGCAAAACCTTAAAAGTTCTTCTTCTAGACAAAAAGTGAACTTTGTAGCAACTGGACTTCCCTCTGAGTTCTGTAAAGTGCAGATTTCCTGCTTAGAAGGAAGACCTGAAGACAAGAACGTCAGAGTGATTGCAGTTGCAGTAGTAACCCTGTTGAGGTTTGTTTGCAGATTAGCAACCCGGCCAGTGGGCTGAAAGCTGAGCAGGAGGCTTCCTGCACACACTTGGCTCTGCAGGCAAAGGAGAGTAAGCAAGACTACTCCCTTTTCTCTTCATTTGCATCTTTCTTTTCATGTTCCAGACCTGTTTTTGGGCCTCAGGTTGCTGGTTACATGGAGAGGAAAGTTGGTTTGGAGCTGGAAATTCAGCTCCAAATTAGGAAAGTTCTGATTGGGTCATGGATGTTTGCTTTGGAGCAGCCAGCTGTGACCTAGCTGGTACTTGGTGTCCTCTCTGTTCAAATGATCTTGCTTCCCTGCCTGGCCTTTGCAGGGTGACCCACTGCCTGGTCTGTGGCACGTCTGCTGCCTTGGGCAGGTTCTGGTGTCACTGAAGCTTGGTTTTGATCAGCAAGAGCATTGCTTTGGAGGAGCACCTTGCTGAGACAGTCAGAAAAGGGCTCATTTTCAGGAGTAAGCCCAGAAACAGGTTTTTATCAGCAAGATTTCCAAGTCACACACATGGAGTCCAAATGGCTGAAGGCACAGCTCTTCCTAACTTGCTTCCCTAACAGTGATGTACATGTACCAGCCACAGAGGCCAAAGGGGGAAAAGTCCTGTTTGTTGTCCTTTTCCCACGTCTGCTGCCCAACATGCAGTCCTGGGGCTGGCTGTAATCCTCATGGGACACGTCACTGGTCTGGTCAACACCCTCCAACAGCCAGTAGCTGCAGTGTTCTGCGAGGCTTATTTTCTGATGCGTTAGTGAGTAAATCAGTTTGTGGATGGCTCTGACATGTGCTGGAGCTGGCACAAGGCATACAGCAGGAGCAGTCCCCTAAAAGAGATTCCACCCACACAACCTGACCTTGATCACTCTGGCAGCATCACCTTCCTGATTTTTTTTTTCATGTTGGGAAATGCTTCGGAAAAGTCTTTTGTATCAGTGGTTTAATATGTATGTTCCAATAACTTTTACAGGTACCTGACTAAACTATAGTTGCAACTGTGTAATGAATCTTAACAATCTCCTAACAGTAAAGTGGAAAGATTAAAATAATATTGTGTCAGATTAGGTGCTGATCAGATGAGAGTAAAATGTAGGTGTAAGGTTCAAAGTTAAACAGCTTTGGTTTACCAAATCTGGGCTTTGGTAATACATATTAACCCATGGACCTTCTAAAGCATATGGCTGTGCTTCTGAAATACCTGCAACATGGGGCCAGCTTTTCCTAGATGGCTAAAGTTATTGTCTCAATCCTATCCAAAAATGAGTCCTAAAATATAACTGTGTAGGAGTCATCTTGCATGTTAAGTTTAAAATCTGTTTCCTTAGAACTTGTTTACCTTAGTCATTCCTGAATAGAGCGCAGAGATTCTTCAAATGGACCCAATGTTTAGAAAAGTTAGGTTTGCTTTCAGAGCTGGTTTTTGATGTGGCATGTTATAAAACATGGGTTTGTGGTGTTTTGTTTTGTTTTTACATTTCAGAGCTTGGAGGATGAATCCAAATGGGTGGAAGATCTTCTTAAGATGCACACTGCCCGTGTGCGTGATATTGAACAGCTCACAAGCTTGGACTTCTTCCGGAAGACCAGTCGCAGTTACACAGAAATCCTCTCCCTAAAGACATACCTGCATACATTTGAAAGTGAAATTTAGCTTCCTAACCTTACTCAGTGCATCCTTTTATCAACTGGTGTATATTTTTATATTGTTTTTATATTTATTAATTTGAAACCAGGACATTAAAAGTATTAGTATTTTAATCCTGTATCAGATCTTCAATATGAAACCCTTGTGTCATTTGTTTTTTTTCTCTTAATGTTTAATATAGGTATGTCTCTTGGTTTATTTAGTAGCGCTTGTAATACTGCAGCTTGAGTCCTTACTCTGAGCTTTGAAGTGTTGCTGCAGGATTTGATACTTGCATCAAGGAAATATTAATTTCCCGTGCTCCTTTACCACACTTGTAGTCCTGTACTGTGTATCAAAATACTGAACATGTAAAATTACATTCATTTACTGTTAACTGTGTGACAGACGTATTTAAACCCTATAGACAAATAGCATCTTAAATATAATAAACCACACATTCGCTTTTTTTAATGTGTTCTGATTTGCTTTCACAGGGTCATTGAGGGACTCGCAGATAGCTGAGTGGTGCCAGATCTCCCTTATCCACCAGGTAGAGCCCTTCTCAGGAGCTTAGGTTTGCTGGTATGAGGACTGCCAGGAGCCCAGGTGCCTTGCCCTTGTACTCAACAGTGAGACCATAAAAGACATCCACCTGTAGTATTACTGGTTAGGTTTTGCCATAGGAGCAGAGCTGGGAGAGGAGGTTGGTTGGTGTCATAAGCTACCAGTGGTACCCCATGCTTGAGGCCACTTGGCCCTGCTCCAGAGTTGTGGGGATGATGTGAGGTGATGTCCTCTGCTGTCACCTGTCAGGCTGTGTTGTTTCCCTTCTCCACTGCCTCTGGTCTGGTTCCTGGGAAAACCTGTTCCATCTTCTGCTTGGACTTCTATGGAAGTTGAGGTAAGGTAGATGTTGTTGGAGGTGACATTGCTGAACACCCAGCAGTGAGCTTTTACCTGGGAGGAGAAAATCTTGAGTTTCATGGTCCTGTTCCAATGGCCAGAATTTGCAGCTTTCCCCTAATCTGGAGCTGAGGCTGAGTTCAGTGCCAGCCTTTGATCTCAAAGGAAACTCCTTGGCCTGATTGCACATACATAACTTCAAGTACTGCAATCCCCATATGTGATATCCTGCAAGCTCCATACAGTGCATGTGATACACAGCCACCACCACCTGGTCAAGTGGGTCAAGCCTCTGTTGGCTGCTTCTGTGTGGTCCCAGCCTCATAATCTTGGCAAGCCCCTGTGAGTGACACTGGTGACGCAGCCTTAAGGCAGTGGAAGAACTGCTGTTGTGCAGTGGTATCTAGATAATCCTCTGATTTGACTTGGCAGCTTTTGTAGAAGGCATATGGGATGAAGCATTAGCTTTAGGGGAGTTAGATGCTGTAAGAGACAAATTATTGTTTAGAATGCTCCCCAAGGCTGAATGTACCAGTGGCACTATTACAAAACCATCATTTAGGTTACAGATTTCCCTCTCTCTACCAAAGTGGTTTGTGTCTGATTTTGAGGTTTGCAAACGCTGGAGGGAAGCGGGAAGGGCTGCAAAGCACCTCAGCCATGTACACAGATGAATAGCCAGGTCTCCTAAGTAAACTTTATCTGGCACAATTTTAGCAACTTGCATCACAGTAGCATCCAACTACAAGAAAGCAGCAAAATGGAATTGATTATGTTGACAATGATGATAAAGTTCTTGTGACTGGTAGACATTTTTTTTTTAATTATTCTAAGTGCCAAATTGTGCTTAACTGTGAAGAATGCCAAACTGGAATGCTTTAAAATCCCTCCAAAATGGTAGGATGGAAATTCTAATCACTGCACAAAGCTCTGGGAAACACCCTATTCTTGCAATTTAAAAATTGTCTCTTGTGGTTGTCTGGTAGCACAGAAATATTTTTCTGTAAGCTTTTGGTAGGGCTTCCTGCCATGAAAAACTTTATGTTCTTACATGTGCTGCAAAGGGAATTTCCTCTGGATTTAAAACAGTTTTCAGTTAAGACCTAAGTTCTCCAACTATTAGTGACGATATGTGGTTGTTCATAAACTAAACCAAAGACCACCGTGTTCCTTTGACATTCATCTGTTGCTTTGGTTTTTTTAATGCAGTCTAACAAATGATGTGATTCCTTTATTTTTTTCCCAACATAAGATGACATTTATATCAAAGGAACTTTTAAACTCTGGAAGATACTCTTCTTGTGTTCAGATAAGTTTGGTTTTTAACTACATTAAGTGATGATTGTTAGGAGTTGGTTTAACTATCTCAGTTTCACTGCAGAATGATGGTTAGTGTGAAGGGAAACATGATTTTTTCATTTCTAGTTGCTTACTCTGAGAATAAATACCAGTAAATTACATTCTACTTCTCTTCAGCTCTTGTTCCTGTACTTCTGGATGGTGTTGCTGTTTTACTTTACCGTGCTGGCAGGAGTAGCTGTGCTACTGTTTGTGGTGACTGTGAATTGCATGGGATTTTTTTTTCCTGTTGAAAGATGTCTTATCAACACAAAAGCTAGAGCCCTGTAAATCCCTCTAAGCAGCATGAGCTGTGCAAGATCAGGAGACATGTTTAAGGAAACTTGTGACTTCCCTTTGGTATTCACCAGGGTGAGTGTTAGCTTAGGAAGGGACTCCCTGTGCTTTCCATTTCTTTTAGACCATTTTGAAGACAGGAAATACCACTTGCTTATGTTACATTTCCTTTTCTTTATTTAATTCTGGCTTCTGCAAGAGGTCCATTGAGGAGAACAAGTGCTGAATTTTTCTGTCAAGCAAACAGGAGACATGAAGGCTTGGGTAATTACTGTTTGCAATTGATGATGTAAATTTGAGGCATATTTAATGAGCTAGAGGCAGTTCAGTTGCACAATTGTCTAGGCAACAAAAGCTGTAGGTGTCCTGCTCACACCTATTGAAATTGTTTTGCTCTGGGAAAAGTCCTCTGGAGGCAGTTGTGCAACTGGAATGTCCCAGCTACAGGAAACTGTTTCCTTTTTTAACCCATTTTGCACAAACGCATACCAGACAAAATCCTTACTTGACCTGCTTTCAGTGCTCATCTCTTGACTAACTTCATGGTTATGATAGCAAAATTGTAGCAGCAGTCACCATCCTATCCTGCAGCAGTGATGAACTTAACTGGGCAGAGAGGAATCTCATGAGGTTCAACAAGGACAAGTGCAGAGTCCTGCATCTGGGAAGGAACAACCCCATGCACCAGTGCAGGCTGGGGGTTGAACTGCTGGAGAGCAGCTCTGCAGAGAGAGACTTGGGAGTGCTGGTTGATAATAAGTTAAACATGAGCCAGCAATGTGCCCTCGTGGCCAAGAAGGCCAATGGCATCCTGGGATGCATCAAGAAGAGAAATTTTCAGGAAGGTTGAAGGAGTTCCCTCTGAAGGTGTTGCTTGTTGCCAGAGCAGAACATGTCAGGGTCTGTACAGAGTCCAGGATGTGACTTGAAACAAATTAGTTTATATCAGCTGGAGCTGTCATTTCAGCAATCCTTCCCTTCAGTTTCACCTCCACTTCAGACATCTCTAATGAACTTTAAATTGGCATTAGAGAGCTTGTGCAGCTTACCTCAGCTGCTCTCTGCAGTAGACAGCAGAGATATCTCTTGTGGTGCAATGAGAAAATTCCCATGTTTTGGTTTTTGGGATATTTTTTTAAACAACCTGCAAGTCCCCCATCCCTAGAGGGGGGCAAAAAACAGTTGTTTTGCCCTACAAGTGACAAGGGAGACAACGAGACTCTCCTGAAGCAGGGGAGTGTGTGGGTGCCGCAGACCTGCCACCTCCCTGTGCTCAGGTACAATGCTCTTCACAGGAGTTTTGCATGGATGGCACTGGAGTTTATTCTGCTGTTTTAGCACAGAGACACAAATGCAACTCCACAGCCTTCCTGGGAGGCAGCTGTTGTCACAGGCATGAATGAAACTGAGACATGAAGAGGCTGAATGATAGGTTTAAGGGTGTAGGCCCAGTAAAGCCAGTCTCAGGCACTCCCATGTTGAGTCCAATATGGGACATCTTAAAATCATTTCTGGAGGTGCTACCACCCACAGGAGGGCATGGGTTAAATTTTTTCACATGAATATAGGGCTATAGAAACAAAGCCTCCTTCTTTTGGGGATAGTGAATAACGATGAATTCGTTTTCTATCCNAAAAAAAAAAAAGGGCATTTTAAACATTGTGGAAAAATACCTAATCTCGTTTCTTTGCACTTGTTGTGTAAACATAAGATAAGAGCAGTATTCCCAAGGTTACTGCAAACAGTCCATCACTACAGAGTACAAGCTAACATTCAGTAAAAAGTATGTTAACATAAAAAGCAGCATTGCTGCAGTGAACTGTGGTAAATGAAACCACAGGTTTCTTTACGTTTTACAAGTCAAAAGTTTGGGGTGTAACCTATTCAGACCTGCCCTCACAAAGTAAAATCTCTACCCTGCTATAGCATCCACAGTATGTACACAGTGGTTCTGGAGCTGTACCTTACCGGCTCTTAGCTCTAAGTATGCTAGGGAAGGGCAGATGGAGGTCACCCTGGTTTCATCTGCAGGTTTCACCACGGAGAGATCCACAAGCAAAGCAGCTGGTAATTGTGGATTAGCACAGCTGTAACTGATTGACCCTAAAACTGGAATTTACTAGAAAAAAGGTGGGATTATTTGACATCTTAAACCCTCAATGGAAAAGGATGGCATGCTTTTCAGAGGATATTTTCCTGACTGTGCAGAAAGTAGGGAGTTATTTAATCTGTTGTACCTGATCTATCAGAAGAGGCTGAGTGCAGGGGAAATAGGGACTTCATAAGCCTGCTGAATTACATCCCCAGCCCCAATTCCCTTCTGGCAGCATCTCCTGGATCTTCAACCTGTTAACAGTTTGCTTTGTCTCCTGAAGTGGGAAACCTCCTCTCTTATCTCCTTATTACAGCTGTTTTTTGTTTGTTTTGGGGTTTGGGGTTTTTTTTGTTGCTGTTTTTTTCTGGCTTCCCTGTTTTATTTCAGCTTTGATCTGTTCATCATCTGCAAACAACTCTAGTGTCAGCCCAGCCAGTGCAATTTCTGTGCACATGCATATCTCTACAGCTGGCACTGCCATCGGCTCTCCCAGCTCTTGGCTCTGACAAGTCTTAAAGACTCCTGCAGAAGAGAGGACATGGAAGATCCTGATATATCCCTCAGTTCTTCTCTAGTGTAGTTAAAACCCCAGGTCAGGTAAAAATTCTCTTTGAAGTATTTAAGGTGGTGACCTTTACCTATGTGTGTGGCTTTGTATGGAGGCATTTAAATTCACTGAGAGTAGGACGTCACAGATCTGATGAATATACCAGAAATTCTCCAAACAAGGCATGACCAACTAGCTGGCTGTTGGCATGTGTTTTGGGGTGCATGGCTGTGGTGTTCTGGGTCAATAACAACTGCACCCTCCTCTTGCTCTTCCATTGCACAACCATGAGAACAGTTGTACTTACCCACCTTAATTAAGCAGGTGCCTTGACCACTATTGCCTCCCCTTGCCTAAGGCCCTCTGGCTGAACTCACAGTCTGTGGTCCCATTACTGGCTACATCTGCAGAGTCTACTGAAACAGATAGTAGGAAGCAGGCCACAGATGATATATTATCCTCTCATGCTTG
Source organism: Urocolius indicus (assembly GCA_013401255.1). Classification (NCBI taxonomy): domain Eukaryota; kingdom Metazoa; phylum Chordata; class Aves; order Coliiformes; family Coliidae; genus Urocolius; species Urocolius indicus. The sequence continues at coordinate 247,369 of WBNH01007866.1, read as the reverse complement.
TGCCTAATCTGTGGGCTGCAGCCTGGTCAGATCTTGACAGTCTTTTCCTATTGAGTCCCCAAACATTATTCACTAGCAATTCACCCTTTAATTTCAAAGGTTCTCCTTTCTAGTAACACCAGAACAAATACTGCTGCTTCAGGGATCTAACACCTGCCATTTTTATGATTTATTTATGGCAGTAGAGCAGAAGAAATTTGCAGAGAAGTACTTAGATGAAAGCCATTATATGTGGCATGCTCAGCCAGATTAGCAAGCAACCAGTCTGAGCTAAGGGTGCAACTCCATGGCTTTCACCTTCCTTGCCTCGTGATCCATTTCTAGCCTTTCTCAAAAGGTTTCCATATGTATTCATGAAGCCTGGGAGCCCTCCTGTGGTGAAAATCATGAGCTATTGCTCTGGGTGTTACCCCAAATCTGATGTAGTCAAACCAATTTTAAACTTTATGCTTGGAGTATTCATTGAGAGAACTTTCAATCAATTAAAGTTTAGATATCTTCCCAGGTCTTTTGCGGGATGACCTCATTATGTTTCATTGCCCTTTGCCATTACTTGATGCTGTCCACATCTCTTTTCCAAGGTTGAGGCATTGTCTGATAATCTGCCTATTTTTCACCTTTCTCTCCATACTTCTCCCTGTTTGCTGTTCTTTGTAGGCTTCTCCTGTTCTGCTCTGATCTAGCCAGGTTCTCACCACCAGTCTGTCCAAGGACCTTCTAGCTGTGCATGAAATATTCTAATTAACATAAATCCCATGTTTATTGTCTCATTGTCTTTCAAGATGGATAAGTATGTGACTCAGAGGGCTTTGGTGTGCTTAGTTGTAATGTTGCTTTGAAGTTGGAGGAAAAGTTGTATGTTTCCTTGAGACTTCATTTTGTGGTCTTTGTCCAACTCCTCAGGAAAACTTTGCTTGTTTGGTTTTTAACAGTGCTTCAATTCTACACAAGAAGCAAAACTGTCAGTTGTATGGAGCAGATTTATGAGGGAGTAGGAAAAATGAGGTGAAAATGAGGAAGGGCAAGAGGACTAATAGCCCTTTGCTTTTGACTTTAATGGGTTTAATGCTGTATGTTCTTCCTTGCTGTGTAACTGAGAAGGACACTGGCCACCCAGTCGTGCTGTCTGGCACCTATGACATCGTGGCTGTTTGTGGCCTCCAGTGCGGATCTCAGGATGGTCCATTTGAGATGTTGGATTGCTGAGATCCTCAACTCTTCCCAGTACTCACTCTGCCCTGGAGTATGTAAATACAGATGAGTGTCCATGAAGGTGAATGCTTCAAGGCTTGTAACATAATACAGCACATATCACAAGGGCTTGAAAAAGATTTGAAGCTTCTGGCTTGTATGACTGTTACCACATTTGAAGATGTGGAAGAGTGTGGAAAAGCCCACCCAGAACTTCAGCCTGCGTATGAATTGAGTAGGTCTCACATGGCTTAGATGAGGATGGAGATGTCAAACATTACCTTACAGAGAAAGGAGTACCCAGAACTCCACAGTCTTAGAGGCTGCACTTTTGAATTTCACCCAAAAGAGTGCACAAATACTCCCGGCTGGACACTTGAAGGCAGCTGATCTAGGAAACCACTACTAAGATCTGCAACAAGCTGCAGCACTGTTGGGATTTGGGCTGTTGGCCTCACTGCTGGAACTGGGAGCTAGATCCAGAACTGTAATGATAAAAAATGACAAGCCTAAATGTGTTCACAGATTATATCTCTTATCCCTTTTGTGTCAACATCATTCTTATCTTAACAAGCTCGCTTTCCTCACTGGTATTTAAATAATCCACCCACTCCTTCCCAAAATGTTTCTTTGTGGGTTTCTTTATTATTTTTTTTTTAAATCTCTTCTGAATAAGAAAAGAAACTGTTGCAACTCTTTCCTGGAAAAGGGGCTTGTTTAATTTCTGTATTTATTTTATGGATTTAGATTTATGAGAGTACATACCTAGCGTTATGCCCTGGATACCTTTGCTTAATTCCACTTTCACAATATGGATGTCATAGGGAAGACTGTATTTTCCATTCTTGTAATTCAATGTACACCAGTAAATAATGCTTGCATAAAGATAATAACTCTTCAGCAGCCACTTAGTCTATCCCCACATGACTTAGCGTTCATTTTTGCCTGAAGATATATTCTTGTGGGACTTTCTGGAATGGTTTCACAAGTCACCACTTCCATCAGAAGGTTGAATTTCTTGGCATTGCAGAAGCAGATCATGTGATGTTGCTGAGCTTTGGACACGAACTCTTCCAGCTACACTCAGCTTGCTGAAGAAATTATTGCCTCTCCCTGCAAAGGTAGTTGTTTTCTCAGTGCCTGCAGAATTGCTCCCTACTAACCCCCTGATTTATTCACTGATACTTGCTGATTATTTCACTGAAGAGTCTTAAAGCTAGAGATGTACTGTGTGGTTCATTTTGCCTGGGAATGACTTCAGAAGCAACATGGGATGCAGTTGGAAAACCCAAAAGAATGGTAGTTAGTGACGGAGGGACCCAGATAATCTAGTAGGAAATATAGGTATTTTCATCTCGGACAGCTGGAATTAGGAGAGGTGACCCTTCATAGCCCTTGTCTGCTTCAGACACAAACCAGCCCTTACTAAGCCTTTAAATCACCTTTACTAATAGTTCAAGCTAATCCATTTACCCATGTTGATTCTTGTCCTGTAGTGCTATGAGGTAGCTGAGCCTGTTAAACAGTGTATTGCTCCCCAAAGATATGGCCTTACCCACCTTCAGCTTCTGCATGCTCTCAGCTCGGCCTATCTCCTGACACTTCATGCTGGAGCTGCTCTCAAAAGCAATAAATGGATGCTCAGCTGAATGCCTGACAAGTGTTAAACTAAACCTTAAGAGGAGCAGCTAAGGGAGTTGGGATTGTTTAGCCTGGGCAAAAGGAGGCTGAGGTGAGACATGATCACTCTCTACAACTTACCTGAAACGAGGTTGTAGCGAGGTGGGGGTCAGTCTCTTCTCCCAAGTAACAAGCCACAGAACAAGAGGAGATGGCCTCAAGTTGCACCGGGGGCAGTTTAGATTGGAGATTAGGGAAAACAGTTTCACTGAAAGGGTTGTCAAACATTGGAACAGGCTGCCCAAGGAAGTGGTGGAGTCACCAACTCCCTACTATGTAAAAGATGTGTAGACGAGGTGCTGAGGGACATAATCTAGTGGTGTGATTGGCAGTGTGAGGTTAGTGATTGGACTCAATGATCTTAAAGGTCTTTTCCAACCAAAACAGTTTAGGGATTCTCCATGACTTTGCATGTGCTGAGGTCATTATTTTGCAGTGTTTTAAGGCAGTTGCCTGACAATTTGCTCAGCCACATGACTTGATTTTTACTGGTACTAGCTGTTTCTGTTGACTACAATAGGATTCCTTCTTTGCTCATAAACCTTGAAAATAAGGTCCTGAGTTTGCTGATCTCTCTATTCAGCAGATCAAGAGCTGCCTAAGTTCAACTATGTGTCAGTGTTTGATGTGACTGTGTGAAAAATACTTTCCTCTCCAGAGCACAAAGTACTTCTGGCCCGGTAACATCACGCCATATGTGTGATCTCCTTCCTTCAAAAACCTTTGTCTCTGTGGCACTGAGTCCACACATATAACTGCTGGGTAAGGGTCAGAAAAATCTGGGTCCAACAGATGTTATAAATAAGATACCCCACTCAGTGCTCTTCCTGGGAGAGGACCTTTGCCAATCAACATCCGTGAACTGGAGGATCACAGACCTGTTGGTCTGGGGCAAGCTGAAGATACAAACACGGGGTGTTTTAGCATCTATACAATTTCTATATTCTGTATATGTCACTTTTCTGAAAGAAAACAACCAGCCACGAGAAAAAGGTGGTTCTGATAGGATGCAATTTCAGTCTCTTCCACTGTAACAGACACTATTCATCTTGTGCTTGCCTGTGCAAATGATCCCTTCCCTTCAAACGGCCAAGGGCTGGGGTTTAACCGCTTCACTGGCAATCTGTTCCTTTTCCCCACAGGTCTCCTTCTTGGGGCTTTTTGCCTGCACCTGACGTTTCTTTTGCTCTTTCACACATTATGTCCAGCTGAAGATCCTCTCACTGAACTCTCCTAAGCCACTTTGAGGCAATACCATTTTTTCTGTTCACTCTTTTTGCCTTTCCAATGGGTGAATTTGCAAGTCTGAAAGAACAGCAGAAGACATTTTTGCATCACATCACAGTAAACTGCCATGTCTGCAGGATCTCTTCTTGGAAATATGCTTCACATTTGAATGAAAAAGCTCCCATTATTATCTGGCTCATCTATGCTTTCTTTGATACCCTCTATTTGCAATGTAATGAGCAACATTTCCCTCTGAGGGTGCTTAATCTCTTTCTGCCCTTCATCCTGGTCTTATGCTGGATTATCTTCAGGTCACGACTCCACTGTGAATTATTTTTTGTTCTCCATAGCCAGGTAGAGCATTGACAAGCTACTAATCACATTTACTGAGAGAACAAGGAGATTAGTTTTGTGTTTGGGCCTACATATGGTTAAAGCTTGGTATTATCCTGGTTACCCAATTTAGATCAAATTAGTTCCAAGGAGCTCCTTTCCAACCAAAAGGAATTTCAGCACTGCAAACCTTTCTAGGCAAGATGAATATTTAATCTCACACAATACCATTTTTTGTAAGGATAGATGAACACTGACTTACAGCAAAACAGACTGAATTATGTTAAATAGCAGTTACTTCCTTCTGGCCTGGTCAGTTATTCAAAACTCTGGAGTCTCAAAGGCTGCTTAAGAGGAAGAACCAGGAATGTCATTCCTGTGATATTGTCTATTTCCACGGAAATCTCTTATAATTTGGCCTGGGATTTGGTAAGGTGAGTGCATTGAGGGATAGATTGCCTATGGCAGACCCAGAGCCTGCCTAGGACTCCTGGGTTCTCTGAACATGGCAAAACCATCAGCACAGCACCCTGGAACATCCCAGGGCCCCAGATCAGATGCACAACATGAGCATGGCACACCATCTGCTAGGACCAGAGCTACATCCATCCAAAGCTTCTGAAGGCCACAGCTGAGACCAGAAATGACCAAGTGTGCTGGTTTAGACTGGAATAGAGTCTGTTTTCTTCACAGTAGCTGGTGGGGGGCTAAATTTATGGTTGTGCTGTTAACAGTGTTGGTAACACAGGGATGTTTTGGTTACTGCTGAGCATGGCTTGCACAGTGTCAAGGCCTCTTCTTCTCCTCACACCACTCCACCAGTGAGGGGGCTGGGGGTGCACAAGAAGCTGGGAGGGAACACCGCCAAGACAGCTGACCCCAGCTGACCTAAGGGATATCCCAGACCATGTGGCATCATGCTAGTGATGGAAGAGGGGGGTATATTCAGAATTATGGTGTTTTATATACTCAAGTAACCACGATGAAGCCCTGCTTTCCTGGAGAAGGCTTAACACTTGTCTACTAACGAAAAGTGTTTTGCAGCTTCTGCTTTACATATTAAACTGGCTTTAACTCAACCCCTGAATTTTCTCACTTTAATCATTCCAATTCTCTGCCCCGTCATGCCAGGGGAGTGTGAATGAGCAGCTGTGTGCCATTTATTTGCCAGTTGAGGTTAAACCACAACAAGTCACAGAATCAGAATCACAGAATCTTAAGGGTTGGAAGGGACCTCAGAATGTCATCTAGTCCAACACTCTGTCAGAGCAGGACCACCTAGAGTAGGTCACACAGGAACTTGTCCAGGTGGGTTTTGAATGTCTCCAGAGAAGGAGACTCCACACCCCATCGGGGCAGCCTGTTCCAGCGCTCCCTCACAGAGAAGAAGTTTTTCATTGTATTTCTCTGGAACCTCTTATGCTCCAGCTTGTACCCATTGCCCCTTGTCCTATCATTGGACATCATTGAGAAGAGCCTGGCTCCATCCTCCTGACACCCACCCTTTACATATTTGCAAACGTTAATGAGATCACCCCTCAGTCTCCTCTTCTCCAAGCTGAAGAGCCTCAGCTTCCTCAGCCTTTCATCATAAGGAAGATGCTCCACTTCCTTCATCATCTTGATGGCCCTGCACTGGACCCTCTCCAGAAGCTCCCTGTCCATGAACTGAGGGGCCCAGAATTGGACACAATGTTCCAGATGCAGTCTCACACGGGCAGAGTAGAGGGGGAGGAGAACCTCTCTCAACCTACTGCCCACAGCCCTTCTAATACCCCCCAAGATGTCATTGGCCTTCTTGGCCACATTGCTGGCTCATGCTCATCCTGCTATCCATGAAGACTCCCAGGTCCCTTTCCCCTATACTACTCTCTGAGAGTTCATTCTCCAGCCTGGGTTCTTCTTTCCCAGATGCAAGACTTTGTACTTGTCCTTGTTGAATGTCATTAGATTTCTCTCTGCCCAATTCTCCAGCCTGTCCAGGTCTCATTGAATGGTAGCACAGCCTTCTGATGTGTCAGCCACTCTCCCCAGTTTAGCATCATCAGCAAACTTGCTGACAGTGCCTCTGTTCATTCATCAAGGTCATTAATGAATATATTGAACAGTACTGGTCCCAGCACTGACCCCTGAAGGACTACCCTAGACACAGGCCTCCAATGAGACCCTGCCCCATTGATCACAACTCTCTGCCTTCTTCCCTTCAACGAATTAAAAATCCACCTCACTACCTGATCATCCAGTGCAGACTTTCTCAGTTTTGCTGTGAGGATACTGTGGCAGATGGTGTCAAATACTTTGTTGAAATAAAGATAAACCACATCTACTGCACTACCACCATCTATCAATCTGCTTACATCTTCATAAAAGGCTTGTCTTCAGTATGGATGCTGCCTGGACAGACTCTCCAGATGGAAACAGAAGATGCTCTGCAGTAAACATGGCCTTTATGTTGCTCTAGTTAAACTGAAATTTCGAAGTTGTGTTTTTCCTAAATAAAGCAGGATATTGGCAAAGGAGAAAACTCTTTGTCATGTCTCTACTCTTCCCTAACTCTTTTGTACAGACACCAAGCCCTTCGCAGAACAACGCCTGGGTGACATACCAAGGCATTGTGCATTATACCATGCGGCTGCCTTGCCTCTACACATACGCCTGTAATTGAAATGTGGATTCAATCAGTTCCATCAAATCTATGTCAGTGTGTAATCCAGCAGGATACTCAAGTGTGTGCTTAGCTCACATCTGTATACTTTAATCCCTTTGATTTTTGAGGGCACTGGAGCACGTTTAGATCTGTAAAGCATTGTTCTACATCAGGTTGTACTTTGTAGGAGAAATACGTGAGGAGGGTAGTGGAAAAAAATAAACAGTGAATCCTTTAATATCTTTCAGCTTGCCTGCTGTGTCTGCCTTCCCCTCTGAAAGCAGAGTAATAATCTCATGTACTTTTTCTAGAGCCCAGTGGGGATTAGGCAATGCTGCTACACTACACTTTCTAAGTGTAGGATGCTATGAACTCCTACTGCAGTCCTAGTGTAGGTCCCAGGCCTGACTAAAGTCAGCTCAAGGATAACTCTCGTTAACTGTGGTCCCAGGAGGATTTGTATTCAAATATGTTTGACCCCTTTACACCATGAATTACAGGACTGAACTCTTCTACATAGTGATACCAGCTGTGACTATGATACATGTTCTCTTTGGAAATAAATCATTTTCCAGTTTTCCAAGTCTATCCGAACATGTCCTTGGCAAATCACTCAATCATTACTCCAGTTGCTAACCTATACTAAAAATAATGTACATTGATTTTCCAGAAATGGTAACATATGGTTGAAAACAACCTTGATCTGTATAAGTAAGCATTATGTCTGTCTTCTACAAAATACATGTGTAAATTTACTTGCCTGCTGCATTTCTGTATAACTTTTGCATGTCGGAATAGCAACTGTTTGCTCCATTAGCTTGAGTCAATGCCAAAATGCATGTGTTTAGGGGCTGTTTGTTTGATTATTTTGTTCCTCCTTAAGTATGCTGAACTGCAGTAAATTCTTGTATTAAATGATTATGCAAAATAACATATAAAAGGAAATTAAAAAAATAATTGCATATCTCCAAGAGTGCTGGCAAAACAGCAGCCATTAAAGAGATGATTACTGTGCAGAGAGCTTAGTATTTTATGGCCTACCAGGTAATGAGCTTTCAGTGAAACAAATCAAGGAGGCAATCTTTGTCTGTTGCTGAGCTATTTGGTATTGTAAATTATTGAACAACGTAAAAATTGCCTTGTATTTTGGTTAGATGAAGTGCTTTGGCCTAAGGTTGCCTGAATAGTTGAGAAAAGTGCTTCTGCAAAGTTTGGAGGGAGAGGGGAAAAGACAAAATAGATTTGGGCTGACTACTCTCTTGATATGAGCTGTTGGCTGCCCTGCAGTTTGTGCCGCTGCTGGTTTAGCTCACAAAGCTTAATAAAGAATCTCTGTGACTGCTCTGAAAACACACACTTAACTTGCAAATGCCTTTCAAAATATCTTTTTCCCCCTCCTATATTTTTCAGTGGTGTATCTCAGCTGATTTCAGTACAGATGAAACTTTAAATGTTGAGCCATGGAAGATTTGTAAGCACTTGACACAGTAATTCTTAAATAATCTTTAAATGTTGAATTGAAATCTCTGTTTACTATGAGGTAAAAGATACAATATATATGTAATGGATTGAAGTTGTAAAATGTTAAGGAGCAACTAGGCCAAAGGTAGGATTATCTTTTCTTATACCAATTAACCTGCTTTACATAATATAGTCCTTTTTTTAACCTGTTGTGTTAAATTGATAAATCTAATGTGCTCAGGAAACAAAATGACCTTAAAACATGAAAAATCAAGCAGCAGTTCATGGTTTGGAGTTTTTTTACTTAGTGGAAAGGCTCAAATCATGTCTATGTTTTTCCCCAGGTCAAAAGATTAATTTAGAACACAAAAATCCTTAGCTTTTGTCTAAACATTTTATTAGAGCAAGTCTCCCAGCTGAAATTTTCTTCAACAATCCAAGGCATAATTTAAGGTAGTAAAGTTTCATTGAGCAATGTTCCTTGAATTAACAGCTAGAGTGAGAGATAATTGTATCTTAAAACAGGAGTTAAATCTAAGAACATGTCTGAACAGTTTCCAAAGATATGCCCCTCTACCCTACTCCCCCATATTGTCTGTGCTATTGTACTGCCTTAGCTGGGACACAAGGCAGGGAGGAGGTAGATCAAGCTTGAGTATGTACCTGACATTTATTTCTCATAGTCTGGGAATTCCAACTTGTGTACAAAAGCAAAAAAAGACCTTGCATCTGACCTACATGAAATCCACGGCTCCTGGCTAGGACTGTCCAAGGGCATTTCTTGTGGAGAACCAGAGCTGGGGCTCCAGCCAGCTGCAGCCTCTGCTGTGGCCTTGGCCTACCATTGCGGGGACAGAGAATCAGAGTTATTTAGGTTGGAAGAGACCTTTAAGATCATCAAGCCCAATGTACTGATCATTTCTTAGTAGCTCTTTCCTCTCTGGGCTGTCCCTTAAATGTGGCAGAAACAGGCAGCAAAGCCCTCTTTAGTAGAAATGTGTCTGTGGCTGCATTTCTTCTTTCACTAGCCAGCAACTGTCTTAATGCTCCTTCGCTTCATCGTCTCTTTCTCTTTTTTAATTCCTGAGGAGTATGGGCCATGAAAATATTATTTTAAGGCTTCTTATAGAGTCAGGTAATACTTGTTTTTTTCTTTTTTTCTGTTATCTTTGTAATAATAGTCAATGAAAAAGACTTGTCTGGAGAGGATGGGATTGTGGCAATGGGCTAAAAGCCCTCAGTCTTGAATTTAAACCTTGGCTCTGAGTGATATTGGCTGTAGGAAGCGAGGAAGGTGATACCCAGCACTCTCAGAAGGGTCTGTGCTTTTTCATGAAAGCAAGCACACCTAGACACCAGAGGAGCTTGTAAACTTCTCAGACAGGCTTTACTGAAAGAGAAATTCTGACAAGAAAGCTTCAAGGAAATTTGGGATTAAATTAAGAAGGTTTGTAAACAAATCTTACTCCTGCTCATTGTGTCCTTACATATAGATTCTTCCCTTCGTGTCTGGGCTTAGTCCTGAGACCTTGTACCAGCTTCTTCAATTGCATCCAGCCCTCCCAGTCCCAGTCTGTCCTGGAGAAGCACCTTTGCCTTAGCAGAGTCCCTCTGCTCACTGCATCCTCCTGCTTGACAATTTTCTCCCCTTCCCAGGATTTTCAGGGAAAATGCCATCTCCCTCACATTGAACTCTGTTTGACCCACAGCACAACAGCCAGGACAGGGCAAACTGATAATGTTTGTCTCTTGTTGCACAGCCAAATCCTTTCAAAATAATATAATGTATTTGCATACAACCAGCTGTGAGCAGAACACATACCATCTGTCACAGCAATTTAAACCCACTCCTCTCGTGGCCTGCCTTCTTGGAAGTCAATGTAAATGCCATGGATCAGGTTAGCATGAAAGTCTGGTTTTTGCAACTACTTGAATGATGCCTCTTGCAGGGCAGATGAGTATATGTCCAGCGAGCTCCAGAGCTGATGTCAATAATCTTTCATGGGTGGAGTGTCAGGCTGCATTAGAGGCTGACTGAACTGGCAGAAAGCCTGTAAAATCCCAAAGTCTGGTTTTTGCAACTACCCAGGCCCTGACAAGTCAGGGACTGTGGGAACTGGAGCTGGATGGTGAAGGACACCTTGTGCCACTCCCACTCATGCCGTCCATGTCTGCCCATGATGCCCATATTTAGAGACCAGCTTTGTAACTAAGCACATAGTCTGTGCTGCTGTGGGTATGTTGCATAAAGGTGGAAAAATCTGCAGCAGCGGCAAATGATCTGCAGAACATCTCTAGCCTGCACAGCTGAGTGATGTAGCCTTTTCCTCCTAACATGCATTCTCTGAGGCCTTAGGGTCACCGGATGCCAGTCTTGGCAGGTTATGGAGTCTCCTCTGGAGGTTTTCAAAACCCACCTGGACATGTTTCTGCATGACCTGATGAGGTGAGGCGGACCTGCTTTAGCAGGGGGTTGGACTAGATGATCTCTAGAGGCGCCTTCCAACCCCTAGCATCCTGTGATTCTGTGACTTGGAATCTATGGCGTGATAGGGCTGTGCATGCAGCCAGAAAAGGTCCATCTTTCACACCTTCCCTGCCATGCACTGTCCTGTGGATCCTGCTGCCTGTCTCAGAGGCATTGAGCAGTGCTCCTTTGGGTAGGCGTTTCTGAACATACTTAACATGCACCAAGCCACATTTCTATAGTTGCATTACTTATCTTCCTTTCTTCAGTTCTGAGTCAAAATCTCCTTATGGAGATTTGAATACACAGTACAACATTGTGACCTTTATTAATGATATTTGTAACCTCAACTGAAAGAAGGTGTGTGTATGTGTGTGTGTGTGTTTGACAAGGTCTATTTCTCATGTATCTATTGCCACTAACTGCATTTCTCACCTCCTTTTCACTCCCAGTTCTTTACTAACTCAGCCCCACCACAGCAATTCTGTTATTTCGCCTGTGCTCAGTGCCAGGAGGAGAAAATTGTAATTTCTTCAGTTGCCCTTGGCCATCTCCTCTGAAAACTGGCCAAACTGAAGCCTTCTTATTGTCTTGTACAGTTCTTGATACTCTACCAAACCTAAAATCACTATTTAAAAACTTAAATCCTGGGTGAGACACTGGCTTGAAAGTAAGGTGGGCTTGACACTTTATTTAGATCTATTTTTCATACTCTTTTTCATTATTGCATTTCACCAGCAGCCCAGTCAGCACAGGACAGAGCTAAGAACTATTTTTCCTCCAAATGGGGAAATAAAAACTCCTAGAAGTATGATTCATAGTTCTTACATTTTTATCATCTAACAGTGAATAATTACTCCTCTTAGAAGGCCTTTTTCTTTTGCTATACCTGGGGAAAAAAAAGACCCTTCCTACTATCATTCTGATGGCCATACACCCCCCTTTGCATTCCATTGCTTCCTGTCATCTACCTTTGTTTGTGTCTGATAAGCAGTTGTTATCAGCAGTTCCTTCCTTATTCATTATGATAGCTGTGTTTTTGGTTTGTTTAATATTTTTTTTGCTGAGAGAATGGTAGGGGAGGATGGTTTGTGGAGGTTTTTACAAAAGCTGATTCAATTTCCTCCCTAAACCATCTCGTGCTTTTGTTTTGTTTTGCTTTTGTTTTTAACTCCACTTGACCTCTTTTGTGCAATGTGAGAATGTGCCTTTTGGGGCACTTAGTAAATTGTGTTTAAATAGTTCCCAATTATCACTCACATTTTTCCTGTTTAAATTCTTTCTCTGAAATAATTTGGCTCATAATTGTTTTCAGCTTTGTGCAATTTGGCTTCTTGAAAGCAGTAAGTATATAGAATTGCTGGTTTGGATTTCATTCTGGTTGTAGGCTACTCATGTAAACCAGCTTCTCTCATTCCTTGCTTTGTAACTGTCAAGTCTAACACCAGTACTCCCTATAGTTTGCTGCCCCAATTCTTATGCAAGAGTTTCTGTAGGTGTTATGTGTCCATTCCTGTAAGAACTGTGTGCTCTGTAGTCCTTCACATCATATTCTTCTACTTGTCCTTGGATTCTCCTTCTCTCTCCTCAAGCTCAAGATGTTTCTTGCTGCTTTCTACCATGACCAAATGAGTGAGTAAGAAATACCCTTCTGCCTGCTCTTTTTTCCATAGCTGTCAAGGAGCACTGGGAGAAGAGTGGAAGATGAAAGCCAAATTCATATTTCTCCTTGCCTCATTGTGGACATAGTAGGAGAGGAATTGTGTATTTGTGGCTTACTGCTTTTCGTAAGAGAGCTGTAGTTTTGCACAGCCCTTTGCTGTGGGAGACTAGGACCTGCCATGAGACTTAATGAAGTGATTGTCATCACTATTCTTTAATCCCCTAACCTGGTTTGATTTTGGGAGTGTAACTTCTACTCATCCTTGATTCGAGCATCTATCACAAAGAAGAATCACAGAAAGTGCAGTCTGGAAGGACACACCTGATGTGAGGCAGGAAAGGGGTCAGTATGGGAGCCTGTCTCTATGGAGGCAATTGAAGAGGTTGTGAAGACCTGTAGTTCAGTTGACTCTTCCACTTGAGGAGGTCTGTACCTGCTCTGTATAGGTGCAGCCCTTGTGGTATGGGCAGATCACTGTGCACTGTCCCCTGTTCCTACAGGATTCCTGTCAGTAGTCATTCCCAAGCTCAGTGGTTGCAGCTACTTGGGTTCCAGATGTAGTAAATATTTCAGTAAAACAAATTGATATGTTTTTAAATAAAAAATGAGACCCCATTCTGGGGTTCCATGTGGTTGCTTCTGAGTTAGGAGGGAATTTAAATTGGCTCTCCTGTGCCCATCGTGAGTTTATGTCTCAGCCACAAGGTATTTATTAGTTTATTCTATTTTGCACAGTGATCAGATTATTTCCTGTGTACTTTTAAACTTATCTCCTCAGTTATATTTCACTGCCAAGCATCTAAGGTTTTAATTTAATGATTCTTATTTGATCCATAAAAATCTGTATGTTTTATGGGAGAAAAAATGTATGCCAAAAGAGCCAGCAATGAAAGATGATAACAACTTTACACAATGAAAGGAGGTATGGTACAGGGTGAACAAAAAGCCCTTTTACAACCTTGTAAGGTTGTTCCTTTCTGTTTTGCTTAAGGCTCTATTCATTTTAAGCTGAATGGTGTCTCTAATTCCACATCTCTAATTTTTCCTCCTCCGGGAAGGCATTGATCAGTATCATTGGCTGGGTCAGCTCGTCGGATCTCAAGCCCGGCTACTGTTTACTCCTTCCCCAGAACGCTAACTTTGGATTATTTACCCATCATTAGTAATCCCTGAGGTCTGGCTATTTTTTTCCAAACTGTACGATGAAAGTAATTTTCTTTCTGCTTGGAGTAAGAAGTCCACAATGTCCTTAAAAGCACAGCTGCTGAAGCAACCTATCTTACGTGTGCAAAGATGAATTTGTGTGGTTTAAACACCATTACACAGAGAGGGCAAATGTTGTAGTAGTTGCAAGTTGATCTGTCTGAGAGTTTGTTCTTGGTTTTGAGTTTCTGAACATAGCTGTCTGTTACAAGTAAAAATATATAAATAATCATTTGAGCACATGCTAGGGAAACCTTCAGTGCTTGCTAAACACAAATATCGGCAGCAGAAGCTTCTTAGAGAGTGGGTTAGGTAAACAGCAGCTAATACAAACCACGATAAAGGGAACTAGGATAAAGAGACCTGTTTGGTTTAAGAAATGTCTAAGACTGACTCTGTTTCTTGAAAAAGCCTTTGGTTCTCAGCCACCAGATGTCCAAAAGTCCTGATAAGGCTGCTGCCGATAGGCAAAATCTGCGATGAGCTGTGATTTCCTCTTGCCCAGTTTACTCTGATTTCAGGCAAGGGTGAGCTGAACCAATGTAAATTGTGGTTTCAAGCACATTTTCCTGTGTAATTAAGAAGATGGTTTAACCACAGCAGCTGCAGGGCCTGAATCTTGGCTTTTTAGTCCCTGACTGTCCACCAAGCCACCCTGGCAGTACTAGGAGCTGCTGAACAATTCTGCCTGGCCTGGAAAGGCATGCAGGCTACTACTGCTGTTTCTGGAGAAGGCACAGAGCAATGTGCCCTCAATGGTGCCCAAGGTTCTCCTCTGTTGACTTGGGCTGCTGCAGGCCCAAGGTGGGCTGCAAGATGAAGATAAACACAAGCCAATGGGGACAGCAGGAGGGCAACCAGCCCTGGAGCTGCTGGCCACAGCTTTGCTTGGTTGGCCCAGCCCCAAGCATGCTGACTCTCTGAAGTGGTTATTCAGCTGCAGCATCTCTGCTGGGCACATGGGTGGAAGGGTATTTATGCAATTTAAAGCACGGAAGGAGGTAAGTGTAAGCAAGGCCTGAGGTGAGGTGTTTGGGCCTTGGCAGGTGTGCTTGGCTGTTTCACACAGGTGGTGTGTCTCAGTCTGCCTTAAGTAAATCAGGAGAACGAGTTGAAAACTTTCCAATGAACGGCTTACTTCCTTTTTTTTCCAAATTTCCAAATAAAAAGACTCCCTGAGAACATGACTGTTTTGAGAAAGTTTTGCTTTGGGAAAATACAAACTAAGACATTTTGATGAAGCCTGAAATGTATTGCTTGACCTTCTTGGAAGGGAACATTTCACTTAGTTTACAAAAGTTTGCTTTAATGTTAATACCACGATTTTAAAGAGTGGTATACCATTATTAAAAAAAAGAAGCAAAGTGATTTTACTGAAAAGAACTATTTTAGGGTTGCAGAATGACTTTTTAAAAATACTCTTTTAATGGAAATGTTGACTATTTTTTTATAATAAGGAGTAAACTGATTTTCAGATGTCAAAACATTCTTTGAACTAGGCACTTATTGACTTTACATGGCTGCACATTTCAGCTTACACCAATTCTCTGTAATTACTGTAATATCAACTGTATTTTTCATATTTACTGTAACTTGTTTTTGTAAGAGAAATGGCAAGACAGTAGTGAGTTATTTTGATTCCGTCCTCCTCCTCACGATTCTTTCCTTCTTTACTAGAAGAAATTCAGCTGAAGCTTACTGTTCTTTTTCAGTAAGTAATTGTTTTAGACTTTTATTTTTTAGAAGACTTAGCTAAAACCCTCCTCTCTAAACCTCAAAGTATTCAAACAAAATGTTGTGTTCTTTTTAAGAAGCAGTTGTTTTGAAGCCAATGAGAAAACTCACGAATGGAGGGAAAAAAAATAGTAGTTTTAGCATGGGAAAAAAGAGCCTTTCACTTTCGGGTCACTGGTTCAGATCCTGCAAAAAACAGACTGCCCTCAGCTCAGAGTCAATTAAATGAAGGCTGATGATGCCTCACTTATCTGAGCCAGGTGCCTGGCCTATACAACATGTCATAGCCTGCCATTCATCATAATGTGATGATACGTGGTTGTAGTCTGGTCTCTAGTTAGACATCACTGTGTGCCATTTCACTTCACAGGACTGTGGGTGTGAGGGCTGTAGCTTGAAGAAGGCCATATTGCATGCCCATATTCAGTCTTCTGCTCTTCCACAGATCTCATGTGTGACCCTCAGCACATTTGCTGAGGTTCCAGCAAAACATGGCAAGGCCAAGTAACTTGCCCAAGACTGATGAGAAAAACCCAGATGAGGGTTCAAGTTTCCTCATCAGTGGAGGAAGAGGGCGAATCACCTCAGGACTTCAGTTCAACAACACAGGAAGTGGGGAGAAGCCTTGAGCCAGCCCTTGAAGAGCAGAGCAACGTTCTAGGTTTGACAGTGGATGGGGCCTATCTACTGAACTGAGATAACCAAGGCTGGTCTTTCTGTCTGTTGAAACCTAGCATGTTGATGGTGAGCAGAAGTGACCTCAAGAAGTTGCCTTAGTTTTTAGGCTGATGTCAGAGTGTCTGCTTTTTAGTAGGAGCTCTGGTTTTGCAGCACTTCAGCTTGAGGAAGGTCCTGAGCTTCAGCTCCCACATGCTGGATACGTGCCTTGTCCTCTAGACAGGGAAGGTGGATTGTGGTTGCACTCCATGCTCTAGCTGCTTCTTCAGAAAAAGCGTCTGTAGCTGCATTTTGTAAAAGGCCTAATCCTGCTGGTGTGCATCAGGGTCCAGCTTCTCCTGCTGAAGAGGCCTCACAAAGAGCTGCCCCACCCAGATGATGGTGATTTTTGGGTCCCAGTAGGGTTTACGTAGGAGATTGGTGACTTAGTGCAGAGCAAGTACAGCTCTGAGGTGCCAAGTGGGCAGTCTCCTCACCAAATGGGAAAGCTGCTGACATGAGTTACTCAAATTGGGATTTTTGACTTAAGGACAGAGGTCTCTATGCCTAGACAGGAAAGTTCTCTGAGGAATTACAGTGATAGCCTTTGCTTTTCAGTTTTCCTGTGGAATGAAGATTGGTATTTCCCTACCTCACAGGCACAGTGTTCCAGAGAGAGCAGAGAAAGAGAAATGGGAGCTCAGGATGATATGCTGTTCCCTATATGAGCATCTCCTTGGTATTGTTCTAGGGTTAAGGGCAGGAGGTGGATCTGAAGACCCTTGTCTACATTGATGTGGACAAGTAAGTCCCATAGAAGGAATTTAAAAAGAGTTCTTTGTTAGCTCCCCAGTGGAGGGAAAACTAACTACACCGTGGAAGTTCAATCCCTTTCTTCTTTGGAATTTCTTTTTCTGGATTAAAAGTACTTCAAGTGGAAACTACTCTGAAAATTGATGGCAGGCTTCAGAGGCACTGTTCATGAGAGAGAAAGAGTGGAGAGACCCCACTGTACTCTAAATCAGATGCTGGAACAGGTTGGAGGAAAGAGCATTATTTTTCCCTGTGAAAGTATTTACATTTGCAGACCACTTCTGATTCCCTCTAAATAGTCCCATTTCAGCAGATGAACTTCCAGATGTGCTGTGACTGGATCATGCTACTGCTATTTTATGGCCATATGGCTTTCTAATGCACTAATAACGCAGCTTCAGATGTGCCCATTAAATGCACTGGAAGATGAGAATTTTACATTAGAAAGTGAGTAGTGGTAACAGGCTTCATGGAAGGACGAAAACAACAGTGAGAACATTTGTTTAACGTTGTCAAGAACAGTATCAATACCTTTTACTTGACTTTGGTAATGTGAAAGATAAGAGAGCGGAAACTTATACTTTCTTTTGGAAAACAGAGCAAACACTTGCATCCAAAACCTGTCCTGACATGAGGAGATAAACTCACAGAGGAAAAAAGTAATTTGTAATCCTCCTTATCCTGAAAGGCCATGATAGGCATAGTCAGAGATGGAAGGAGTTACTGGTCTGGAAGCTGCGAAAAGTAAATAAGAAAAGGAATCCAAAGGGATGGAGATGAATTAAATGTACACCACTTGGTGCCCTTACTAAGGCTGCAGGAACTGGGACTGTTTAATCTGGAGAAGATGAGACTGAGGGAGAATCTCATTAATATTTACAAATATCTAAATGGTGGTTGTCAGGAGGTTGGGCATCCCTTTTTTCTATAGTATCTAGCAAGGGGAAAAGGGGTAATGAGATGAAGCTGGGACACAAAAAGTTCCATTTAATCCTAAGAAAATACTATTTAACTGTTGAGGTGAGGGAGCCCTGGCACAGACTGCCCACAGAGGGTGCAGAGTCTCCTTCCTTTGGAGGTCTTCAAGACTCGCCTGGACATGTTCCTATGACATCTGATCTAGGTGGACCTCCTTCTGCAGGGAGGTTGGACTAGATGATCTCTAAAGGTCCCTTCCAACCCCTACCACACTATGATTCTATGATTCTAATGAATGGCAAACATAGTTTATGTAGCTTTGTGAGTTATAAAACATCTGAGGAAAAAGCTTCTCAGTGAGCAGTGCTGTGCAGCTGAGAAATGTGTTTAGGTAAAACCCAAAGAAAGACAGGTTTCTTTGTCTGTGTGTTTTTTCTTTTTTCTTTCTCTGTTTTTTTTTGTATTTTCACAGGATTTCTTAATTCCTCAAGGAGCTTCCAGGATGAAATAGAAAGTGATATTAGGTCTGGTCTTCTTGCCATACTTCCTCCAAGTAGGATCTGAGGTATCATGAGAAAAACAGACTTTTGGGTAATTTCTGATGCATAAACCCCCAGACTCAAAAAACACCAGTTTCACGAGTCTATCCCTGTCATGAGGATAAGAGCTGCCTGTCTGCTCCTAAAGAGGTGCAAAGCTGCAGAAGGATATGGAGCCTTTGCCTCCTTGGAAGCTGAACTTCAGCTGCCCCCTGTGGGCTGTGGGCCAGCTCTGAGAATGAGGAGTGGAGCTTGTGCCTCTGAGCACTGTTAGGCCCACAAGTGCTTGGATTAGAAGAAAAAGAAGAATAATTATTTAATTTTCTTTCCCCAGAGGGACTTGGGATTGTTTCATTAGATGTCACATTCATTTCCCAGTCACAGAGGCTGAGCAGCGTTGAAACAACACATCGTGGTGGGGTGCCATGGGCAATGGCAAACCTTAGCATCAGCACAGTGTTTGTGTAAACTGAGAATATCTACATCATCTTCCTTGTATATAAAAAGAAACCTCCATGTCTCTTCCATATCATG
Source organism: Urocolius indicus (assembly GCA_013401255.1). Taxonomy (NCBI): domain Eukaryota; kingdom Metazoa; phylum Chordata; class Aves; order Coliiformes; family Coliidae; genus Urocolius; species Urocolius indicus. The sequence continues at coordinate 228,302 of WBNH01007866.1, read as the reverse complement.
AAGCCCCGTGTTGCTGATATATTTTTTCCCAGAGTACAGCTTTTCCCATCTCTACTCAAAATTTTTTTCCCAATAAAAGGTCAGAGATAAAGAAGAATAAGACGAGTTTCTGTTACAAACAAACAAAAATGAGTTGATTTACTGGCTCAAATCCATTCTTGAAGTAAGTTTGTCTCTTTCCTTCACTAATATTGCACAAGAGATAAATTTGTCTTCACAGGCTTGGCCTGGGAGAACTGCTGCTCTTTCCATGTGAGAAACAGCTTTTTATGAGTGATATGCAATGTTTTCCTTCTTGGAATCTCTTTTCCAGAGTTTTTAACCTGGAACTCTTCTCTTGCTCCCTCTATCTTCTCTGTTTGCCTAAGTGAAAGATGCCTTTTGCAGCAGTAGGATACAGGCACAGGGTCAAGAGAACAGAACATGTAATCAGCGTTCCTCACTTCGATTTTTGGCCATGCCACTGATTTGCTGTGTGGTTCAGAGCAACCGACCCAGCCTTTCTGTAGCCAAATGATAACGTGCCATTTGCGTCACAGACACCCATAAATATTGTCTGAAGAGCCTCCTACCAAGTCCAAAACAGAAAGTGCCAAAGATGAATTTTACATCAAATGTCTTCTGAGCTTTTAAATGCATTCAGGAGGGTTCAGCCTGAGGATGGTCAAGGAGTTACAAAGAGGCCCACTCACTCCTTCTGGCAGCTTGAAATCCTTCTTTCTTGCCTTCTAGAACCTTGCATAATCTAAGCCTGTTTCTACATGAGGACTTTGAAGCTTCACAGCGCTTAATTAGCACTCCACAAGAGAATAAGAATTGAATGTGAATTTTCCTTTCTAAAGGCACCATGGAAGCCTATAAGTCTGTTAGTAATAACAAACATGCCACTTACAATATGCCTCCACTTCTCCATGGGGTCACAACTATACTGTTTGTAATATCTGGTGAAGCTTGTTTAGAGAGAACTTGAGCTTCTCTATCTTGTGGTGTCCATCGACACGAGAAATGAAAAGACTGGCCTTTAAGGTCCTCTGGGCTTCTAAGCGTGGCTCTGTGCAGTGCTGTGCAGTCCTCAGTACTGTCATTTAGAGATAGTTCAGGCATCTCTGCACAGCACCTCACTGTGTCCTATAGATAAACCCTCTGTTTGTGTGTACGTGTGTACACGTATATTACAGCAGATTAAACAAGTATCTGCTATTCAAAGGTCAATGTGTATTTAGAGTTTGGATGGACCTAGGGACATAAATGAAGAATTCAAAAATGCCCAAAACATATAAGAAAACTGTATTTGGGCAAGACTCAAACTAGTCATTTGTGGCTAGAGATCTCTGGTTTGCACTGCTCCACCTTGTCTATGTGAGGAGGAGAACCAGGCCTTAAAATACAGACCCACAAGACTTGGGGACTTTGAAAAAGCAGTTCAGGCCCATAACTAGTTAAAGAATGAAGCAAACAAGAAGGAGCCCAATTAAACTGTTTTATTAGATGTAGGAGAACCATCGATTGTGAAATTTACTGGTAGCCAAGTTTTCCTCCCTGCCCTACCACTTATAATTATGCCTTAATTGTAGCTACTGGCTCTGGCACAAAGCTCAAGAGTATAAACAAGTCCCAGGATGTGCTGCAAAAAATACACTGTATGGGAGGCTTTAGCAAGAAGACAATCATGAGCTGGAATTGTTGTTTCCACATGGAAAGCTGCGGGTGGTATAAAGAGCTCTGTATCCATATGGTTAATGATGTGTAATATCTTTGTAATTAGTACCCCACCGTTGCTTTTTCTGGCACATTTCTAACCTTGAGTCACTTGGACACGTAGTTACCAAACTGTGGTTTGCAGACCACTGGTGGTCCACAAACTTATGGTAAGTAGTCCACAGCTGGGCTGCAGAATCAAATGGAACAGCTTTCAGTTGTGTTTTCAATTAGAAGTTTGATGATACAGGGTACATGGTGGTCTAAAAGGGAGTCTTGACATTAACGGTGGTCCCATTACCCTACAAGTTTGGAAACTCTGGCTTAAACAATCATGCAGATCAACAGCCTAATTGTGTTCTGTTGTTTGAAGTTAAATGTTACAGCATGTCCTCTCCTTTCATGTCTTAGGAGCTGCATTGCTGGCTCTGCTTGTCGGTTTAAAGAATGAAAATATCATGAAGTAGAGGCAAATAATTCTCAGAGGTCTGGTCTTCCCAGTGTATGATTTATTTAGCTGATCATATAATATAATATGTACTGCTATAGTCATATATCATAAGTATTTGCCCAAAACCCAGCAGTTTTTCAGGAAGAAAACAAGAGGGGTGTTTTTCTAGTTTCTTTCACTGAAATAGGAGCTGGACAGATGTGGGGGTAGCACAGAGTAGCAGAGGCACTCACAAGAGGCAGTTGTTGCAATCTGTTCTGGAGGTCGAGCTGAGATGAGAAAATAAGAAGATGAACTTTATTTTCTTTGGGAAAGTTCTGTTGGTCCTTTTGTTACTTCCTCAAGTTAAAAACTGGGAAATTCTTTAAAAGGGAAGGTGCCTCACTTTAGGCTGGATATTTAGAATTAGGCAAAGGACAGAGAGTCTGTTCCTAAGGTTTGTTTGATCCTTATACCCTCTGGCTAGCAGCTTACAGCTTTAAAATAGGGCAGCTTGAAGATTTGTCAGATAGCAAGCAGAAGTAGCCCAAGGCTGTATAAAGATGGGTTCCCCTCCTATGCAGGTTCCAGGAGCACCACAGAGCAGCATGGAGAAGACACCTATGGCCACACTTTAGCCAGCAGTGCTGGATTTAGGCCGCCTCATTGCTTGGTCCTTCCACACAGGGTCTCTGAATGCCACTGCAGCAAAAGGTCATGTTGAGTTCCCTGTGTATTCCAGGAAATGGTGACTTTCAGCCTCATGGAACTGTGTCAGCCGAGCGTACCCTTCTGTGGAAACCAGTAGGTTGTATTGAGGACAGTGGCATCCCCCTCCTCCCTGAGGATTATCCTGGAAAACTTTCCAGCTCATTTGTGATCCTCAGCCTAGAAACCTTCACAAAGACAAGATGAGGAAGGACTATACCCATGTTTGGGTTTGGTAGTTGTAACAGTTGTTCATCATCCAAAACCATGTCTCTCCTCAAACAGCAGCCTCTTAGTCAGTCACCAGTTGTAGACTGTTCTGGACTGAGCAAGCTGCATTGCTCTTGAGGAAACTACAGAGAAGAATTCAGGATGCAGTGGGAGAGAGGAAGAGCACAAAAATGACCTTTTAGTTCAAGGCACAGGGCGTTTAGCTGGGGAGGAAGTGGCCTGGCTTCTCTCTGCTCCCAGAGCTGTTTTCATATCTTATCCAAAATCTGGTAACATTACAGAGAGGCTCCTGGGGGCAGGAACAGAACCTATGGCTCCTTCTGACCTCTTCTTGCCTTCTCTGTCTTGCTGAGCCGTGTGATACTTACCCATTGCTGCATATGGGTATGTGTATTCCATTTCCCAGACAAACATTTTCACTTCTGAGATAAAACACACAGGAGAGCAGCACCCTTGCCATTGCCACCTGAAGGAAAGCAGAATTGCAATTGTGTATGTATGTGTCCCTGATGATGCCATCTGGTGTTCCCAGAACAAAGCTAGTACCCCAGTATGAACTTCTGAACTGGTTTAGAATGAGAAAACGACCAATTTTGGCATCCCAAATAAGTTCAGGTGTCAATGAAGTGCCCAATTGCTCCCTCCGGTAAGTCTGTGCATAGCCAAGACTGTCCAATGTCTCTGTCTATAAAGTAATCCAACCTCAAACTCAAGCCCTTTGCCACTGCAGTGAAACAGATGGTTCAAATGAATTACAAGCATTGTCCTAGAAATAAGTTGGATTTTGTTCCCTTTCTTTACTAGAATATTCTGCTGCCTTTCTCAGTTAACAGCCCTTTTAAATTTCCAGCCTAAACTTCGTCATTGCCACTCTGTGCCCATGTGTTCTTGAAACATCTTTTGTAGTTTACTTTACTAGCTCTTTTCCTTCTCTGTTTGTGGTCTGTTTTTCTGTGTTTATAGAGAGTAATCACAGCTTTTCTCTGCGAGTGTTTGCTTCAGGCTAACCCAAACTCTTCTAATAGTCTCTTGTAGAGCAGGCATTGACCTCCCGTGTTTTCACCCTAGCTACTGTAGCTCACATTCATCTTTACTGAAAACAGGTATTGAAGAAAACAAAAAAAAACAAAGGAAAAGGCATATCAAATACCATTCCTCCCCAAAACCCTTTACCTATACTGAATAAACCCTGGAGTATGAGTTATAGTCTATACTCACAGCAACATCTTTCCTTGTCTGCCTCAGTGATATGTCAGTCATTCTCCTCCGATGTTCTCAAATCACAGCCCCATGTTTTCTATCAAATGCTCTTCTTAGCTCCCAAAAGGCACACCTTTGCTTTCTATACCATAAAGTTTCATCCTGTTTTTGCTCCTTTAGCCCCCAGGCTCAGCCAGGCTCACTGGCATGCTCCTCACACTGGTGAGAGCCAGGATCAGATGCACTGAGCAGCCCAGCTGTCAAACTGCTGCAACAGAAAAAAAAACATGACGTGGTATAACAATACTAACATTTTAGGACGGCAAGGCAAAGCAGCATGAAATCACTTTATGTGGACCCCCTCATGCAGGCAATATCCTGTGTTAATACAGCCCAAACCAGAATGCTCTTAAGTAAGCCAAGAAGAAGAAGGCTTGGCCAAAGCATGGTGGTGTTCTTGATGTTTGTGAATGGCTTCACAACTTTCGAACTCCTAGAGGCTGGATTGTTTCACTTTTTGGTTAGGCATAAGTGCTATCCCAGATAACAGAGCTTCAGGTGCTTTTGTGGAGGTTAGTTCATGATCTACACTGCTATAAGAGCTGTAAGTACAAGCACCATCATGCTAGGCACAGGTAATGAGATTTGTTTCCAAGTGGTGGTATAAATGTTTGAAAAATACCTGCAGAAAGTTTATGATGACATTTTTCATTTCATCCTTATTCAGGAAGTCTTACAATTTTTGTAAATTTGAGTGACCTCAGTGCTGTCTGATACTGTTTCTTGACTCTGTTTGAAACAGTAAAATTCAGAACTGAAACAGTGAAACTCAGCCAAAATGGTTCAAATGTCTACAATGACTTTCTTAGGGGCAATTTGAGGTTTCTTTTTTTCTGTATGCTATCATATCTTTTTTTTCTACTGCAATTAAAATAGTCTTAATATATTAATATTTCTACAATTGTCTTTTATTCAGTAATCTCTAGACCTATAGGGAGCAGATCAAAACAGTACTGCTCTGCATAGAGACTGTAAGATTCGGTGGCAGGGTTGTATTCAGGTTGGCATGCCATCCACAGTAGTGTGTGGGCATCAGGAATCAGGTTTTACGTTTCCTTTTGATGCAGGCAGACTGAAAAGCAGAGTTGTTAAGAGGCTGGGCCTGGGCTACATCACGCTGGAGGTGTTTTCACAATGCTGTTTCTTATTTATGTATGCGGTATGATTTTGGGACTTGGGAGGTGTGTAGAAGGGCTGCCTGGAAAAATGAAGCATATTAAAACACATCTTGATATAATTCTCTTGCAATGATTTTCTGAATGCAAATATCAAACAATTTTGAAAACATGAAGCCAAACTGTGGAAAAAAGACCTGGAAATGGCACACAACAGAGAGAGCCCTGAAGGCTGGAGGAATATTCTTCACTCTGTTTATCTCAGCTAACAAAGACATTTGCAGAAAGTGTCCCCAATGCAGAGCTGCTCTATGCCTACAGAGCAATTTGTGGAGATTCTTGTGGTCCTTGGGATCCTTTCTGGTGGGTAGTGACCCAGACAGATAATTTATCAATACATTTCTATCACTTATAGCTTCCCAGCCTCCTAGTCTTTTCTTATGTTCTCCTATGTATTCCTAGAAGCAAAATGTAAACCCCTTCTTCATCTGAAACTTTGAGACATCTAAAAATGACTTTGTGAAAGCAAAGGCTCCAGGCAGGCCCTATGAAGAGCCCATGTCAAAAAAACCAGGAGGGTAAAAAGAGATTCTGAGAGATCATAGGAGCCAAAACTGATGTTAAAAGTAAAGTAAAGCACTTCCTGTGGCTCAAACCATCAGATTACAACCCATGTAACCACTGCCTATTTTAATAATTGCCAATGATTGCAAGTAATTTTGGCTATTTAAATGCAATAAAACTCTCTGAAGTTTCTTGATCCATTCATTTTTTTTCCAAAGGGACAAGTTCAAGCCTTAATTCATACCCCATGGGACAACATATGTCTCAAAGAAACTAGAAATGCTTTGAACCAGGTAAAATCTTTGTATGAGTCTCATGTTGAGGACAATGAAGACTTTGTAAATTAGTACCTGCTTTCTTTCTTTCATCCTTCCTTTATTTATTGGTTAGTAGGAAGTTAAGACCTTGGAGATAAAAATGTGGATTGGGCAGAGAGAAAATGCCCAGAGGAATCAGGATGGTGTTCCTATGATCACGCAAAGGGACTGTGGTGTCCACTGACCTTTGCCATATTTGGTCTGTAGTCAGGAAGGACATCTCCACTATAGCCATTCCATCTGCTGCCAGGCTAATTTCATCTTATTTCAGAGACCGAATAGATTGTCTATCTGCAAGGGAAACCTAACTCCTATCGCCTTGACCCCTGTCAACTTGTTTTATCATCATGGCCAGCTGCTATAGCCAGCACATCTGGTTTCTTTGACCACAGATCCCAGGTAAGATGTGAATTCCTAGTTAGTTTCTGCCATGGGGACTATAAGATCAAAATTCAACTCTTAAAGCAAATAAGAATTGAAACTGATGAGGAAACCTGTTTGAATCACACCTCACATGGGCAGCTTTATCAGTGGCATTCCTAGATTGAGAGTGCTCGAATTTGCAACAGCCTTAACTGTTCTCTTTTTTAAATGGATTTAACTTGTAATACAGATGCTTCCTTCTGTGGCAGTCATTTTTTTTGCAGGCTGATTGCCTGATGTCCTGTGCTCTGCTAACTTTCCTCTATGTGATTTGAAGTAAAGTTCAATCAGGATAAGTCCCGGTGTTGGCTCACTATTGTCCTGTGTTCCTACATGCCATCTGCATGCCCTTTGTCCTCTTCCCGCAGGCTTCCTGTAAATTCCTCTCTGTGTGGTTATGTACTCCTCCATCAGAAATCAGCCTAGATAATGCAGGATTTTCATTCTATGGTAATATGGGTAATGATTGTGCCTAATGGGATGAGACCTTAACAAGTGACATTATAGATCCACGTTAGAGTCTGAGAATTTATTCCAAGATTTCTATGAAATTAAGATTACCCCAGGAGATGAGACACCATCTGTAAACTACACAGATCACAAGGGGCATGAAATGCTCATTGTCTGGGTTTGGCTTTGCTGCAGACCATGCCACATAACTGCAGGGGTGAAGATACCTTTTCAGTGTTGACTTATTACAAAGGTTACACAGTTGTTCCCCTTTATAGCTGCCATATGACATGTCCCGGTTCTCTGTGGCTCAGCAGGCTGCTCCTACAGCTGTGGCTTGAGCAACTCATGGTCTCTAATAAGTGAAAAACAGAGTCAGGCAGCTCAGTGGGATCTGAGAGAGCACAGGCCTTCATCCAACCCTGTTAGTGCTGTGCTGTGCAACATGGCCTCAGGCTCCTGGGATGGGGTGCTGCTGTGCGGCCTCCCCTCACCGCGCTGCTCAGCATGCAGGCGTGCCAGCCTCCTGCAATTAAGCAGTGACACATCTTCCAGCAATCACTTAATCCACTGTCCACAGAGCGAGGCTGGTCTGAAAGCCGTCCTTCCCTGCCAGGAATCCTAGGAACTCAGAAATATGTGATGATGAACATCTAGAAACTAGCATTTTTGACAGTGGTTACCCCCCGTGACTTGGCGGGTGTACGAACAACCCCGCTCTGGGCTCTGCAGCATCGTCCTGTGCTGCAGCACTGTTGCAATCCCAACATTTTATGCTGTGGAAACTGAGGCAAACAAAGGCTGAGTAAGTAGACCAGTGCTACACAGCAAGCCTGTGGCAGAGCTGGGAACTGAACGCAGACTTTCTGACTCCCGGTCCTGGGCTTTAGCTACCCACTGAGCTCTGACGTGGGACGAAGTGAATCTCACTAGAGACATCAGATAACCACAGTTTAATTTGGTTTCTCTGTGCTCTGTACCCTGGGGAGATAGCAGACCTCTGGCCACGAAAGGCAAGTTATTGAGAGATTTACTGTTATTTCTTCCTTATGAGGTCCATCTTGTTATGTTTGGAGTTGCCATAGCTTTCTGTTTGTTTTGCCTGTTTTTTTGCATGTGGGGCTTGTGTATTTTATTAAGCCCTTGGCTAGTATCTTGTGCATGTTTAAGATTTTATAAGGTTTTCTTTTGAGGTTATTCATTATAGCTTTCAAAGGTGGCCTATTCTGCCTGCTTGCTATTGAATGCCAATCTTTGACAGACTCATGTCTCACACAGGAGAGAAGATCATTTCTCATATGCTCATAATTAGTGTTCCCAAAGGTTTCCCCAGCTGCTTTTCATAGCTCTACACTCGCATTGACCTTGGACTTTGAATGTTCCATGGCTTGTAGAAGTACAGTCATCAGAGAGAGAGACTGAGAGAGAGACCTCCTTTTATTTTCATCACTTTAAAAAGAAAAGTCATCCAAGAGATTCCCACGAGTGCCTCATATTTTCGTCTCCTGGAGACCACAGTGAAGGGACTTCTTATCTGGCTTTTTTTTCCTCTGCCTTTTCTGCTGGTGCTGTGGTCACTCTAAGACATCTCATATTCTTATGTTCTGGTAGTTATGTCCCTAAAAGTTCTGTTTCAGACATGCAGTAAATTACTTAGATTAGGGAACAAATCTGGAGAGTGTAGAATATTCTATTAGAAAGAGAAAGCATCTGCTTTTTTTTTTTTTTTTTTAGTATGAATACATATTTTTTGATTTGATGTGTAGTGTAACGCACCTGAAATTTAGAAAAGTTTTTTTTCTTTGATCTACTTCACATGAAACGTGCAGCACATGAATAATGAAACATGCAGCTGGTTGATTTAAATTCTGGAAACCCTATTTCTATGATTTCACTTCATATATTGAAGCAAAGGTATCATTTCCATTAGCAGATCTCCTTCCTCTGGGAAATGCTGAATTTTATTCTAAATGCAAATAATAAGATTTAAGAAAATAAACCTTACTAAAAGGATAAGAATTGATAACAGCCATGAAAAGGTTAATATTTCTCTAAGCACTCTTTTTGCAGATGTCCCTGTGTTTCTCACAAACCCACCAGTTCCAAGTATGAGTGTCTGATAATTTTTCAACTGCTTCCCCCTCGTGGTGAATCTGAAAAACCTTTTTTAATCTTCTTTTTTTTTTTATATGTGTGACAAGTTCCAGGGAAGCAGACCAGGGGCTCAGTCCCCAGCCATTGAGTGTTCTAGTCATCCTTGTCTCTCTCCAGAGTTGTGGTTCTGCCAGTGTACATGGGCTACAAACACTGATCCCTAGCCTTTGCATTCTTTTTTCTTTCACACTAATCTGGAAGCTAACATATTCACTACAGCTTCAAAAGGATTCAGCAACCACACTGGCTAATGGTTGGTGCAAGTGACAAAGGAGTATTTCCTCTACAAGCATCCCAAGAGAGATGCAAAGCCATATTCCACCAGGCGATGTGTAACCCACACCACGGTGGTTTGCAATCATAGACAGACTGTCTTAAGTACATCTATATCATACACAGACAGCAGCCTCTTCACATTGGGGCAAACAGTCACCATTCTTGAGACCATTTTCCACGATCTTGTTGTCCTTCTAGTCTGTAAAGTTCTTACGTGGTGCCTGAGACCCCTTTGGTTCTCTAAAAAGAAAGCACATTGCTTCCTTTCCTCTGCAGCATGATCCTCTGAAGTGCAGAATGGACTTGAATGAAAGTGTAACGCTAAGAGGACGAGGACAGTCTGTGGTTAAGGCTATAGATGGTGACAGGAGATATGGGCTCATTTCCTGTTTTTACCGCAAATTGTGGTGAGGAGGAAGCTGTTCAAACATTCTAAGCTTTTAGTGACTCGTATGCTACCTTTCCTGCCCTTCATCGTTTGTATCTTTCACGCTTAACCGGAAAATCTCTGGGGTGAGAAACTTTCTTCTGCATTGTGTATCTGCATCATGCAAATAAAGTCCCTGATGGGGCTGGGGCCTGCCATAATGCTAACAATAATGCAGACTCGTTTAAAAATCAGACAGCTATCCAGGCTTCTGTCCTCCCTCACTTTTAATGTCTCCAGTGACAGTTATCGTAAGTGTGGTGAGTTGGCCTCATCCTTTGGGATGCATCCCTCCTTTCAGGAGCATGCCCAAAGCAAGCCCATGATCATTGCCAAGACAACATGGCTGCTCACCACCAGGTGTCCCCGTGCTCCGCGGTTTGGAGCGCGGGGCCGTCCCTCCAAAACCTGAGTTTTATCGTACTTTCGGAGGGAAAAGATGCTTGTAATTCCCACCCTAAGCGATGGGCGCTTTCGTCTTCCCTCTAAGCAAGGCAGTGGTGGCAAAGCCCTTAGCATGGTCCTGGTGTGAGAACAACAGGCTTGAATGTTCAATCGCAAATTCGCATCCCACAGGGTGAGAACATCGGCTGCAGAGGGCTCAAGGTATACACTCTCAAAATGATGAGAATCTGATTCTTTTCCTTAAAGAGGTGCATTTTGTTCCTGAAGCAGACAGCCTCATGTTACAGTCTGGGGAGATTTTTTTGCAAAGTGATGAGGGTATAACTTCTCAAACATTTCAGCAGTTGTAGTTGCTTACGAAGGCAACTCAGAGGACTGAATTGTGCCCCAATCTATGCGAGGATTTCTGGGATTCATTTCTTGTTGTGCAAAAAAAAAAAAAACCCAACCATCTTGCTATCGAAGTGCAATTCTTTAAGTAAAAACAGAGGAGAGAATAAAAAAAAAAGGCAAAACAATCCAAACTAGCATTTCTCCCACAGGGGCTAACATACTCATTTCCCTGTTGTGATTGTTAGAGCTGTCTGTTCAGCTGTAACAGTCCTGGGTTACGTGCAGGCTCAAGTCTCTGTTTGGCCTAGTGGATAGATTTTTTTTCTTTCTGAATTTCTTTGACTTGGGCAACATGATATGCTGAGCCTGGGTTTCTAATGAGCCAGACTCAGTGGTGCAGGAAAGCTAACCTCCCACTCCTTAAGACATCTTGTTCTCTTTAGAATATCCTTTATTATAGACTTAAAAATATCCTTTATCCTATCCTTTAAAATATCCTTTATCCTTTACGTTCAGCAAAATTGAATTTTCTGTGCCTCAAAAAGCTCTCATTATCTCCAAACAAATGTGTTTGCAACCAACATATGTACCCTGAGGGCTGCAAGATTTGTGAAGAATGGGAGAAGGCAGGATGCACAGGGTGCATGGGGTGCATGGGTAAGGCTGCTGGTAATGGGATATGCATGTTCAATTTACTACTTCAGGGCACTGCAGAAGGCAATAACAAAGAATGAGCTTTGAGGACGGGGATAAAAAGAGCATTTTGTGGACAAAAACATGGAAAAAAATAGGGAAGAGAGTGGAACATAGACTCATCACATGCTGATACAATGAAAGGCTAAAGAAGAGGAAAAACAGCCTAGGAGACCAGGAGGTCTCCTTATATGAACTGAAGTGCAGTATTTTGGGAGCAATATTTTATTTTCTAACATTGAGAATAACAAAAATAAGGTTAATATCCATGAATGCTGATGAATTTTAAGTCAGTGGAGCACTTTTCTTCATTATTTTGATTTGATATGGCCATTTTGCACGTCCAAAGCGGATAAATCTACTTCCTGAGATATAATTAAGTATTTTTTCCTACTTGTTAAAATTGTTCAGTTAAATCAAGCTATCACCAAATGGCTATTCCCTACTGCTTCTCTGAGTGGAGAGGCTTAGTGTGAGATTAATTTCATACTAACCCAGTAAGCTCACTGCTAGGCAATCATCTGGGCTCCCTCTACAGTCCATGTAGAAAACATGAGATTTTAAAGATGGACTTAATCATAAAGAAACAGGCTGTTAGCTCTAACTTTAAACATTTATAGAAGTAACAGTATTGACTGCAGGAATTGAAACAAATAGAAACCACATTTACTAGATAATTGCAAGCAAACTGTTCCTCTCACAGCTGCATGGTAAGTGTCTTGAATTATATCAACATAGTATCTCTGGTCATAGAAGATGGGATCCTTAATAGGACAATCAGAGCAGAATTTTCTCTCAGTTCACACTAAATTTTCTACATTTCTCCACTACAGAGCTCATATTACAAAATTTATTTTGGTAAACGTAACTAGAATGGCTTTTGGAAACAAGCCTTATTACAGAAAACTTTGGTGCAAAAGTATTTTTTCATTCTTGCTTCAAAAAAATGAAGAAGACAAATAAATCCCAATGCAGTAAGTTGGCAGTGCAGAGAAATATGATGCTATTTCATGAAGTTTAGATTTGTCATGAGATATAAATACTAGGAACAGAAACAGTAATGAAATTTCTTCCAATCCATCTCCCTACACACCTATAAATTAATAACAAGAGCGTGAAGACAAATTATAGCTTTGACTAGAAGAAAACAATAGCAACATTCTATTTTTCCTGAAGTTTTTATTGTACTACTCCTGGAATTATACCGGAAAACATAAAGGGTGAAGCCATTATCTTACTGCAATCAATTGTGGAGTTCTACTCACTGTGAGGTTTTCGCTCTGGTGTCAAGGATCAGCCGAGGAGGCTGACAGATGCTCTCCTTACATACCCAGTGAAAGCCAAAAAAAAAAAAAAGAGAGACATTTGCAATGTCTTTGACCGCTGCATTAGACAAATTCAAAGCTGATTAAATGCAAGGATCCTGTTGCTTTAATAAAGTCTTAGAGATGAAACAGTCTTGGAAGTAAATACAAATGTATGTGCTGTATGGGGTAACACTGGCTATTATTGAAGGTACACTTAGCCTCCTAGCTAAAACACCAAAAGCTTAAAAGAAATTACACAAACAAATGAATAAATAGGTTTCTAACTGGATTGTTTTCGGGACAGTCCTTGACTGGTACGAGCAAAGGAAAGGTAAATTTCTTCAGACAGTATGAGAGGAACAGGTCAACCAGCATATTTTGTGCTTCTTCCATAAACATATCACACTCGGTACATATCTCTGTATGGACCCATACATTGAACGTGATATTGCTTGAAAGGCTCAGGTAGGAATCTTTCGACATATGAAAATGAATTCATAGAATGAATTGCTGACATTTGTTATAAATTCACTTTGCTTGTTTTGGAAAGTCACAGCCCTAAACCACAAATGTTTAGAATTTTATCATTGGAGCTTACTTATACAAATGTTACAGGTTTGACACACCACTGTCATTTTTAATTAAGGTCATGACCTTTTGCAGGAACAGGCTGAAATTAGCCCAGAGACTAAGCTAGTAATTGTCCACATTAAACTGAAATGAATCTAAGTGGATATAACAAAACTGATACTAGGTGAATCAACTGAGTCGAAGTAAAAATAGCCACAGAGTTAGTATTATGTATATAGTTTAAAAGACAATGGAGAAGTGGGTCGGATCTTTGGCTCCTTTTGTCCAGAGGAAACAGCTGTATTCCTTTCCAAAAGGTATTTTCCTTCTATCTGAAATGCTAGAGCATTGTAAGAAGACACTGAGATTGCAGCAGTTCTGCTGCTAATGAAGATAGCTAATAAGGATTTGAATACTGTAGCATTTTTCTTCTGTGAAGGTTGTGCTGTTCATAACAATGCCACTCCCTTCTCACAAAATGGGTGTAACATGCCAACATCACGTAGAAAGGCACTGAGGAAACTTATAGGGGGCATTTAGGCACGGGGTGTACTGAGTGGAGACTGTAGTTGAGAGTGTTGCGGAAATATCTATAGACAAAATGGGTTACCAGAGTTTGAATTGAACCCTAACGCCATAGTGTACATAGTCCCTTTTCAAAGGAATGAGTGATTCACAAGAAGTGGCTCAGTGGAAAGCTGGGCTTAATGTCTCTTCAAAAATACCAGAAATTAAACTCCTGCCTTTGGATGGGAAACAGACACAAACTTAGGAGTAGTGGGTGACCTTAATGTACAAGGAATTGTGGTTTCATAACCCAAATGAGCTCTTCAACTTGCCTGCAAAATGGAAGCTACTTATTTAAATGCTTCTTTCTGGTGCTTGTGCTTTGCCTGCATCATTCAATAAGGGGGAAAATAAGAAACTATGTGAAAATCAACATAACATGCAAGGAAAGCAGGATGAAGGAGAAGCGATGTATGATCAATGATAAACTGATGCACAAGTATAAATGATTTTGAGTGTGGAAGGAGTAGAGAGACTGTCAATATAGAGTGATTGAATGAACCATTTTACTTCTTAGTAAATCAGTGATTGACTCCATTTCTCTCTAGTTACTCCTGGTTAAGCATTAGTTGGGTTTTAATTAATACAAATACTTTAAATTTGTCCAGACAGTCAAATGCTGCATTGCTTGGTAGTTGATGCCTCTCTCGCAGATCAGGATGCAAGTAAATACCAAGATGACCCTGAGAAACACTTGATAGCTTGCACTATATTCACATATTATTATATTAAAGCATTTCACACACCAGCTTGATTCTCAGGGAGGCAGATATGGGGTGAAAGTAGTCTTAAATAATCTTTTTCTATCTCCTACACTCTAACTTGCTCCTTAACCACTCAGGCATGCATAGTCCTAGCCTCATGCTTTCCAGCACTTCGCATTTCCTAGCACATAGGACTGCTGGGGTGTAAAACCAAGATCTTCTACATTAGTTCTATTACAAACTCTGCACATTAGAGAGACATGAACCTGTTGAAGAAGGGCTGGAGAAGGGCCACAAAAACAACTAGAGGAATGGAACACCTTTCCTATAAAAACAGGCTGAGAAAGTTGGGGTTGTTCAGCCTAGAGAAGAGAAGGCTCCAGGGAAACATCAGTGTGGCCTTTCAGTACTTAAAGGGGATTTATAAGAAAGACAGGGACAGACTTTTTAGTAGGGCCTGATATGAGAAAGGACAAGGGGCAATGGTTTCAAACGAAAGGAAGGTAGGTTCAGATTACATGAAAGAAAGAATACTTTTCTACAATGAAGGTAGTGAAACACTGGAAGAGGTTGCCCAGAAAGGTGGCAGATGCCCCATCCCTGGAAACATTCAGCCAGGTTGGACAGGGCTATGAGCAACCTGATCAAGTTGAAGATGTTCCTGCTTGTTGCACACGAGTTGGGCTAGATGACCTTGAAGGGTCCCTTCCAACCCAACCCATTCTATGGTTCTATGATTAGGAATTAATGAGTACAAAGGCAAGGAGTGTGTATATGTCTGAGCATATCCCTGATGAGGGTAAGAGTTGTCTGGTCCAGCTGTGTGAACAACGTAACACAGACAGGGACTGATAACAGTAGCAATGACTACGAAGAAATCAATCCAGGTGAGGACCCAAGATCTATCTAACCTTAACTGAACCACTATGGCTTTTAGCACCAGGGCCTCCTACTTTCAAAGCTGACTTAAAAGTTACCAAAAAACCTTCAGCCATTGATGCTTGCTCACAGTTTACTTTGGGCTTCATTGACTAAAATGAGCATTTAGATGTCTATACATAGACATACAATTTAGGAGTCTTCACCTGGAGCTGAATTCCATCCAATGTGTATGTCAGGAATTCCCAAACTGGAGCCTGCTAGCTCCTCGAGAGGAGGATGCTAGGCCAAATATACTGAAGTTTGACCTTCTGCCTTTTTTTCTCAAGGCACACTTATTTCCAACCACACGGTTATAGAATGGTAGTGCCATTAGTGCCACTCTGGTATCTCTAACAGAGACACACATTAAGCTAAGCTTGGTCCAATGCTTTAGGCAGCCAAATGTTTGCACAGCTGTATTTGTGACCTATCTCCACAATCCTGTCACACACTTGATTTAACATGTATGGATTTAACATGTATCCTCAGGCTCTATATTCCTTGGACATCAAACTTTATTTACATTATCTTGTCTCTCAGGCTAACTCTGAAAGAAACCTCCCTTCTGATGTGTGCCTCACAGCTCATCCATCCTTTCCTGCAGCAAGACATCGCATACATGTTAGGGCAGTGATTAAGATGCGGTATGCCAAGAACATCACAAGATAGGGCCTTGTGATTTTTGGAGCCTGCATACCTTTCCCCCTCCACTATTGTTTTTAGCTGTTAAAATTTGCTAGTTTAGGGTAAACAACTTCAGGAGAACAAATATTCTGAATCACATAAAGTTTATTTACTTAGTAAAGCTATATTACAATATATACAGTTCCTATTTACATATACACCTTTCTAAGAAATGAAGCACCATATGATACAGTTAGTATTTGTAGGGGAATTTACAGAAATTTTATTTTTGCTTCCAAATAGTTATATCTACAGACACATATTGGTTAGAAATGAGTCCTCCTAAGACACTGACTTTGGTAGGTTTTGGATTGGACTGCTAGTAAATTACCAAAGAGAAGTTTATTTTCTGTCAGCTATCAATCTGCAATGCTTCAGGAACATTTCAGGGGCTATGCACGGAATTAATCCTCAAAGAAAGTAGGAGTTACAGAGAGAAGGTATTTTACAAGGCACAAGAATACAACACTTCCATCTGTAAGATTTTTACTGTCATCCATTAGAATGGAAGAACACTGCTTAAGTGTTTATAGACATTATGCAAAGTGAAGAACCTGCAAGCCTATGATATGGTAACATGCATTCCCCAAGGAATCCATTTACTGTTAAAGAACCCCATCTTGCAGCTATTGTAACTCTTAGCATGCTCCCCTTAACTCAAGGAGAAAGTCTAGCTGTTTGCTTTCTGATCTTCATGCCACCATCAAGAAAAAAAGGCGGCTCTGTCCAAGGTACAAAATTTCCTTCAAGTGACTAAAAGATGCAGGGAGGGGGAATGTAAAATGAGGTATTTAATAAACTACAAGAAAAAAAAAAAGAAAGTGCCTAGACTGTTTTGAAAAAACGTCTTAGATATTGTACATATGCAATTGTTACATTCATCTGATTGTGGGTCAAGTTTGGCATAAACTATTTATACCACTTGCGCTACTTCTCTTATGCTTTTCATATTTTTGCTTCACTAGAAGTCAGATCTAAGGGCTGGAAGAAAGCATTGTTACTCTGAGGGCAGTTGTTATGACAGACACAGGTGCTGATCAGCATCATTGGCTTTTTTAGGACTTTACCCTGAGGACAGTAGAACTCAACTTGAATGGTTTTGGTGTTGTGGGGGGTACAGCATCGCCCGTCATTGCAGAGGCCGCAGTAACGAGGTTTGTATGTCTGCACACTGGTGCAGTTCTGGTATTCAAAGTGAACAGCTTTCAGAGACTTCTTTGTTCGGATACATTTCTTCCCTTTCTAAGAGAAATATGAAGAAGCATTAGATATCTTGCATAAGACAGAAAGCAGTTAAAAATCAACATGCAAGGATATAGGTCTACTCTGGAAACTTAAACTTGCCTTTGCTCATTCAACAGCAGTAAGGCTTCGCAGTTACTTCAGCAGTTACTTGCAAGTAACTCCTGCAACATCTGCCCTCTGACATCAGCATGTAATTGGGCTAGTAATAAATCACATCATCTGATATGGGCCAAACCAAACTATCTCTACTGGAAACCTTCTCAGGCTACTGCAGCTCCATCACAGAATCAGGAAGGCAAATGAGCAAGTTAAGGGACTGGATTCAGGAGAAAAAAAGAGGGCTAAAATGAACCTCATAAATCACAGCTCATTCTTGTAACCCAAAGCAGGATCAGATGCTTGTTTAACCTGTCCATGGTAGTCTTCAGTGACAGAGACTGCACGTCTGTTTCAGATAATCCTAACAGTTCACCGTTCTTATTGCTTAGAAGATTTTCACTCATGTCCTAATTTTTATGCAGTCTAAACTCACCATTTCTTCTTGCACCCCCATGGACTCAGAACAGGTTGCAATGTCTGACCACAGTTATGAGAACATATCTCCATTCTCTTCAGAAGTTCAGTTCAATCAGTTCTTCCCTAGCAGAACACGCTTTCTAGACCTCTGATCATCCTTGTTAGTCTCTCCAACTCTTTCCCAAAATTTCACACTGTATTTAAAACCACACAGAGTATTCAGCAAAGGCCCTTATAATTCTTTCCAACACTCAGAGCATTACATACAGTAATGGTCCTCTTACCTAGCTACAGGTTATTCTCTCTGACAGTAACGCTTGTATAACGTGTAGAAGCAGAAAAAAAATCATCTCCCTTAGATATACATTTACTGTTTCTGAAGTGTCAGTGTTGGATTTGCTTTTGGAAAAAGCATCATAAGGATTGAGGTAAGCTTTAATTCACCCAAGCAGATTTTGCAGGACCTCACATATTTCTCTGCAGTTCCAGATGCTTAACAGACTAGAAATTGGACATATCCATTCTGCATGACTGGAGCAGCCCTGAAGTATACAAATAGGTAGTACAGTTGCATTTAGGAGAGAAGTTACAGTGTGAGTTGTCAAAACAATCTGCACATGCAGTACATCTGCTCAAATCACTGCAAAACCATAGAATGGGTTGAGTTGGAAGAGGCCTTTTAAGGTCATCTAGTCCAATGCTCCTGCAGTGTGCAGTGACATCTTCACCTCGATCGGGCTGCCCACAGCTCCATCCAACCTGACTGTGAATGTTTCCAGGGATGGGGCACCTGCCACCTCTCTGGGCAACCACTTCCAGTGCTTCACCACCATCATAGTAGAAAAAATGTCTTCCGTCTGTCTAGTCTGAACCTACCCTCCTTTAGTTTTAAACCACTGCCCCTTGTCCTATTGCAACAGGCCCTATCTTCCTCTTTCTTATAAAGCCTCCTTTAAGTACTAAAAGGGCACAATGTGGTCGCCCTGAAGCCTTCTCTTCTTCAGGCTGAACAACCCCAACTGTCTCAGCCTGTCTTTATAGGAGAGGTGTTCCATCCCTCTGATCATTTTTATGGCCTCATCTGGCCCTGTTCCAACAGGCCCCATGTCTTTCCTGTGCTGAGGACCCCAGAGGTGGATGCAGCGCTGCAGGCGACATCTCACCAGAGTGGAGAAGAGGGGCAGAATCACCTCTCTTCACCTGCTGAAGGTACAGCACAAAGCTATGAAGCAAACATAGAAAGTCTAATGCTTTCCAAACTCAGTGGGCTTGCAGCACAAGTGCCAAGAGGTGTATTACCCACACTTGCATCTGGAGCATTCTAGACCATGATATTGCAACCTTGGAATCACAGCAGAAGAGACCTCACTCCCCTACCACTCCCTGCAGCATACCTTATCAGATGGCTCCTCATTTTCACAAGGCCTGATCACGCATAGCCGTGTCTGCTTCACCATCTCACATTGTTCATTTCTGTTGGTGACACGAGTAGAAAAGCCCATCCCACAGCTTTTGGAACAGGCACTCCATTCTGTTGTCTGCTCGATACAATTGGCACTTGAATCCGACACATCGATCCCGAGGGTGGCCTCTTGTCTGTAGGCTGGAGAGAAAAACCTCACAGAGTTTTATTACAAGAAAAACTCATGTAACAAAAACCCCAGGATGCAACCGAGCCCTACCACATCTGGGAAGAAACCCAGGCTTTCGACAGGATTGAAGTATTTTAAAAGCTGCCTTTTTAAGAGCCCTGGGTGGTAACTTTCTCCCTCTAAAACCAACAGAAAGGTGCTTATCAATGCAATCAGCAAACCACGTAAATTCAGCTCACTCAAGTCCACAGCTGGAAGAATTACTGCCATTTTTTTTAACCAGTTTAGAACTGTACTTTAATGACTCTTTATTCCTCACCCTTTCCAATGGAAACACATCACAAACCTCTTCTAAAGCTACGTCACAAAAATATTTGTATTGGATATGATTTGAGAGAGGCACATTGATTTATCTAAACTAATGAACAGCATGAAAGTAAAGTCCTTTACTCCAAGAGTCTTAACATCACCTCATCTTGTCAATTATTGACAGATTATGGCCAGGGTGATGGTAGGGAGAAACTAATTTCCAGGAGTTACCACAGCTCTTCAAAGCCATAACCAGCTCTGATTGTTATCCTGCCCTGACGGTAGTATTAAGCTGTGTTACGCAAACATCGCTGACTGTATGGTTTGCTTCAGTGGTTATCACAGGAGTAACCAGAAAGAGGCAACACGACTCAGCCACCGCTCACAGCTCTCGCCCTTAAGCTCCTCCACAAATGCATTCTGCCTTTTGCAAGGTAAAGCTCTGAAAAGGTGACCTCCCAAGAGGGATAGCTGCTGCTAGAAAGAATGTAGAGAACCCATCCGTAAGCATTTTACAGATCAGCCTGTCACTGTCAAGCAAATCGAAGTAAAACAGTAGAGAGGTGGCAAGCTTTTTGTTTATACTTTCTGTGCCTTACAGCTAACACTTCACAGCATGCTGACTAGTTATTAGGGCATTTCTTCCTGGATCCTTCCCTACTTGTTTTTCGAATGGATTAGCTGAATTTCATCATAACTAACTGCTTAAGACCACAAAGAGCAGTGACTGGAAGAGAATGCACTGCCCTCAACTCTCAGTAAAAAGCAGCTTATCAAAATTAGTATTGAACTAACAGCCTAATTCAAAAGGGATGGAAGCACAATGAAGTAAGAAAAACTGGGGGAAAACATTATGTGGCTTTACATTTTTCCACTACAAAAGCAGTTTATGAGCTCTGCATTTTGGAATGGGAGAGTTTTTTTTCAGATACGTTCACTGTGTTCATAAGCACCGCTTCTCCAAGTACTTTGTAATGCTTTTGATGCCAACAATAATGATGAGAGCTCTAGCACAGACGGGCAGGAATTTGTTGGCCTTTTAACTGCCATGCTGACATGCTGGGGAATTTAAGGGGGAAAAAAGTCTCTGGTAGATTAAGCTGTTAGAATAGCATTTATGATGCGATACATTCTTGCAGAACAACCAGCAAGACTGCAGGTTTGATCTGGGGGTGGAAATAAACTTTTGTAGGATTACGAGTCACTGAACTACTCTGTACCACATCAACCTCAGAATTGGGAACCAACTCAAGTTAACTACCTTATAAAGCTGCTATGCACATGCATCCTCTGAATATTGTTTCTTTTACACGTTGAGGTCTGCTTTTAATGATAACCACTGGTATACTTACTAGTGACTCGACATGAGAAAAAAAGAGCAGGAAAAAAAACCCCGGCTGCACAAAGCAGCGTGTCTTAGATTTAGCAACCCCGTGGGTATTTCCAGTATGGTACCACCTCTTCCTCACAGTGATTGTGATCATTAGTTTTAGTTTCCTCACCGGCCATAGCAAAACCTCCCAAGATCACTTCATCTTTAGGGTCGCAGATCCACTTCTCACAGCACTCTCCAGGGACTTCGATTTTTCTGGGGAAAGGGCAGTCGGGGCCGGGGAGCAGCAGGTCCAGGTTACAGCGGGGCAGGCAGCCGATCTGCCCATCTCGGCAGGTGCACTGGTACTTGCAGCTGGGCTGGAACGTCTCCCCGTTGCGGTAAATCATCCCGTCAAACACGCAGTTGTCTCCCTCCAGCACTAGTGAGAGAAGTGAAGGCGCTTCCCTGAGACAGAGGGCTCTCGGCACCCTCCCCGTGACCCCAAAGCACTGCGCGTCCCGGCGCGGGCCGTACCGACACCCGTCCGCAGCAGCCACCGAGCCCTCGTGCCGCCGCCGCTCCCCAGGAGGACGAGGGAAGGCGCGAGAGCGCGAGAGCGCGGCGACCGCCCCGGCAGCGGCCCCCGGCACGGGAGGGGAGGGGAGGGAGGGTGTCCCCGCAGCCCCGGCACGGGAGGGGAGGGAGGGTGTCCCCGCCGCCCCGGCACGGGAGAGGAGGGAGGGTGTCCCCGCAGCCCCGGCACGGGGAGGGGAGGGAGGGTGTCCCCGCAGCCCCGGCCCGCCCGCAGACACCTACCCATGCAGATGCCGGCGGCCCCGGCGGCGTCCTCGGGGCCGCGGTCGCAGTAGAGGCCGCTGCTCTCGTCGCAAGGCAGCAGCGGGGAGCAGCTCTCGCCGCGCTGCCGGGCGCACACCGGGCAGCAGGAGCAGCCGTCCAGCACGGCGGGCACCCCGGGCGCGCAGCGCGGCGGCTCGGCCGGGCAGCGCCCGCCGCACGGCCGGGGACACG
>WBNH01007866.1:147927-206015 GCA_013401255.1 Urocolius indicus | reverse complement strand
TCACGGCGCCGGCCCGGCTGCCCCCATCCCCGCGTCGGCCGCGCCGGGCGCCCCGCACTTGCCTCGCACAGCCGCAGGAGGAGGAGCAGCAGCAGGGCGGGCCGGCCCTGCCCGCCGCCCGTCGCCATGGTCCCGGCAGCCGCCTCCCCGCCGCGCCGCTCGGCTCTGCCGGCAGAGCCATCGCAGCCGCTTAAATAGAGGCCGTGGGGGACATCCCCTCGCCTCCCCCATCCCCCGCCGCCCCGCGACGGGAAGCGCGGTCCGGAGGCGGGGAGCTGGAGCCGGGCCGGGCGCTCCGCTCGCCCCGTGCCTCCTGCCACCTGCTCCGGCGCCCCTGCCCGGCCCGGCTCCGAGCGGCACAGGCGACAAGGAGAGGGGACCGGAGCCCCAAGGAGTCGGCCGGGCCGAGCGCCAGAGGCGAGGGGCTCCCCCGGACGGGCTGCCGCCCTCGACCGTCCCCGCGGCGCCCCCGAGCCGCCCTGCTTGCCTGCGGGCATCCCCACTCGAGCTACGGGCGAGTACATCGGCGGGTGGGAAACAGGGGCTGTACCGGGACCTCTCCGTGTGCTGTGCAACACGATGATTTGGAGCAGCAGCAGAGTGCCCGGTGCTCGCACGGCGTGCGGCGCCGCGGGAGATGCAGAGCCAAGAGTGCTTTGGAGAAGTAACTCCAGTGCTCTGTGCTGTGCTGTTATTTTAGCGTACACAGGATGGATTTAGGCCAAGTATAAGGGAGACTAAATCTGTTAACGGGTTTTACTTGTCAGGAATTGCCTTCTGCCCATGACAGGCCTTCTTGAGCCTTGCCAGGATACAGATATTCTCTATCTCCAGTTGTCTGAGGCAGATAATAGGCACTGGATTCTTTTGTGGCTTGTTAAAGAGGAAAATAAAATGAAAAAGAAACAAAAGTCGTAGACAGACTAGCAAAAAACAAGATGCCTTTTAAGCTTAAGACATGACACAAGTGGTACTCATGAATTTACGAGGCAGCTGTAGCTCCGTGCCAAAGCAATACTCAACACAAAACCAGAAATCACCAGATGCAAGTTTTGTTTTGGACAAAAGTCACCATTCCTTTCTTGAGGCTGAGTGGTAACAACAGAGTTTCTGGAGAAGCCTGTCATTCTGAGGAAAAGAGGCTTCACTGGTGCAGAAACACATAATCTCTGGTCACATATTGGCCCTCTGTTGTCTTATTCACAAACAGCAGGGCCAGCCAAGGGAAATATTGAGCCCTTCAAAACTTATTAGCAGCTTGGGCATGGGTTTGAGGTTATTTCAGTCATCCTCTGCCTTACAGGTCATTTCACCTTCCTTATCTCCTTTTGCTTTTTCTTCTCTTCCTTCTCTACCTCTTGCCTCTGATTTAGGCAGTCAGTGCAAAGCCACTTTTTGCAACACCTTGTTTGTGAACTGTATGAGCGAATGTACTTGGCCAGGTGTTGAGGTTTGCTAAAGAGAAGCAACGCTGTTCCTGCAGTTTTCCCATAAGCAGGCATGGAAGCCTGGAAAGCCAACAGGGGCACATACAAGATCTGATTTTGCCTGTCTCTCCTATATGCATCTGATGAGATTTTCAGTGTGAAAATTCACAGTCACTGAAAGTTATCTTCTCTTTCAATGGGATTACTTCACACCACTCTTCATTACCTACTGGATGCTGCAGTTTAGTACAATAGGGTCAAATGCCTTTTTCTGAACAATTCAGTCCCTGGAGTCCATTGGAACATCCAGTTCCAGGATGCTGCTTCATCTGCCTAACAGTGAATCTTTTTACCTGTACTTGTTTTACAATGTTTTTAAGGGTGACATACTCATCATACGAAAGTACCCTTTGTTACTCCTCACAGAGTAAAATAATGATCAGGTGGAGGGCTTTCAAGCTGTCTCAGCTGGCAAGGAATACCGTTTATTCGTGGTATAAAATTAGTAAGTACACACAAATAATTTAGTTTCTCTGGGTTTGCTTTTTTTAAAGAAGTCTTTTAAAGTGAGTTAATATTTGGGTCCCCACCTTGGCTCTCTAGCTGAACAGAGCCCAGCAGTAGTTAAGATATACTTGAGGGCTTTCCTGCACCAGGGTCATAGGCAAGGAAAGTATTGCATGTTAGCCAGTAAGAAGAAAATCAGTCTGCAACCTGTAACTTCCTACTGTCAGGAATAATCAGTATAGGTATATAAAAAGCTAACTAGGGGCTGTGGAGGAGGGCAAACTCTGAAGTAATATGTGTTATGCTTCACTTAAGCATTGTCCAGACACAAAGTGCTTTTCAGATACCTTTTGCTTGTGTAAGGGATGCAGCTTTGTACTTACTGCAGAGAGTCAGCAGCTGGTACAAGCAGCTGGTACAAGCTCCTAAATGGGCCAATATCAGCCTTTGCACTCAAAGATGTCTCACCCTGGATTTCACAAGTCTGCTTTGGGCTGAATCTCTGGCATAGAATCATAGAATTGTTTTGGCTGGAAGAGACCTTTAAGATCACCGAGTCCAGCCTTTTTCCCAGCCCTATCAACCACTAGGTCATTTCCCTAAGTACAAATGGCATGGTTGTCTGGACATGGTCTTTTTACAGATCTTTACCTCTATGGAGCTGATAACCCTAGCTGTGTCACTTTGACTCATCCTGTTGACATCCATACCACCACATGGATTATGTGTGTTTTACCACCAAAATGCCAAAGAAAGTGCTATCTGAAAGACTGAAAGCAGAGGTTACAAATAAAACTGGCTTAACTCAGACAGTTTCTAGTCATTGATTCTGTTCCTATCATCCAGAGGTGTCAAGGTGTGTACCAAGCATTACAAAAATCCAAGCATCCATGGTAACATCCCCCTGTCTAGAGCCACCTTCCTGTTTCATCCTTTTACCTACACTGGCTCATTAATTTATGATCTCTCTGGTAGTGTAACTCACAAATCATGGTAGTTTTCCTGAAAATGTTGTAACACTTTGAAAATCTCTTGGGACTGTTAATGTTGTACAGGACCTAAGTACAGAACAAACAGAAATTATATACACACACAGTAAATTCATAGTATCAGTGATATGATCAGCTTTCTATATACATGAGCAAGCCATCAGACTTAGTAACAAACTGTGTTGTTTCCCTCCTCAACGTCTGGTAGCAGCATAAGAGGTTCTTCAGCCACAGACATGACTGTAGCTAAACCAGTGCTATCTGTCTGAGCTGGTTTAGAGATCACCTAGTTCAACTCCTCTACTCAAGCAGGTTCACCTAGATCAGGTCACACATGAATGTATCTAAGTGCCCCATGAAAATCTCCAAGGAAGGAGACTCCACACCCTCCCTGGGCAGCCTGTGCCAGGGCTCCCTCACCTCAACAGTGAAATAGTCTCTCCTTATGTTTAAATGGAACTTTTTGTGTTCCGCCTTTTTTCCATTACCTTTTGTCCTGTCACTGGATACAACAGAAAAAAAGGGATGTCCCAACCTCCTGACACCCACTGTTTAGATATTTGTAAATATTAATGAGATCCCTTCTCAATCTCCTCTTCCCCAGGCTGAACAGCCTCAGTTCCCTCATCCTTTCCTCATAAGGAAGATGTTCCACTCCCCTGATCATCTTGGTGGCCCTGCGCTGGACTCTCTCCAGAAGTTCTCTTGAGCTGAGGAGCTGGACACAGGACTCCAGATGAGGCCTCACCAGGTCAGAGTAGAGGGGGAGCAGAATCTCCCTTGACCTGCTGGCCACACTCTTATTGATGCATCCCAGGATGCCATTGGCCTTCCTGGGCATGAGGGCACATTGCTGGCTCATGGTTAGTTTATTATCAATCAGGACTCCCAGATGTCTGTGTGTAGAGTTACTCTTCAGCCGTTTGACCTCCAGCCTGTATTGGTGCATGGGGTTGTTCCTTCCTAGATGCAGGACTCTGCACTTGCCCTTGTTGAACCTCATGAGGTTCCTCTCTACCCAACTCTCAAGCTGGTCGAGATCCTGCTGAATGGCAGCACAGCCTCTGGGGAATCAGCCAGTCCTCCCAGTTTGGTGTCATCAGGGAACTTGCTGAGGGTACCCTCAGTCCTTTCATTCAGGTCGTTGATGAAGATGTTGAACAAGACTGGCCCCAGAACCGACCCCTGAGGAACTCCACTGGCCACAGGCCTCCAACTTGATTCTGTGCCATTGATCACCACCCTCTGGGTTCTGTCATTCAGCCAGCTGTCCATCCACCTCACAAATGGTAGGGATGATGAATACACTGCTGGCCACTGAAGATCAATGTGCTCTTGCCAAGTAAAGCAGGCTGGTGAGTTTTCCCCACTAGTGCATGCACTAAACACAGTCACTTTCCTCTTTAAAAGACATTCTGTTCCAGCTGAAAGGTGGATATTCCAGGAAAGCAGCTGATTTCTTCAGTGAATCACAGTTAACTGTGTCGTTATTTTAAATAGGATTTAAGGTGTAATTATTTTTTAATGGCAATATTATCAGAATCAGTCCCCTAGACTTAATCATAGTGTGGTTTTGAGTTGAAAGTAAAAATGACTTATCCTTTTGCCTTTAAAAGTATTCTACTACTTTTTATTTTGCAGTGTTTATGTACTTTTTTACAATTCTGTTGAAATACCACTATGCAGTGATACCATCAGTTTTGCAATAGTTAAGGCTTGTGCAAGTGACAGTGATTTGGATTTTTTTTTTTTTTTAAGATATACCTTCTGTGCCATCCAAAAAAGGATATTTTTGGCAAATTAGGAATTTGGAAAAAAATGTTTTAGAAGCAAAATATTTTATTTTATTGAATAAATATTTTTATATGCAATTAATGAAAACTAAGAAATGAAATAATATTTCGTTTAAAATTGAAACATTATTTAGAAAATGTCAAAATGAATTATGTGGGAATGTGGAGTTTCATCATTGCTTTTGACTCAGCCAATTCTATGTTCTCAAAAGAAATGCATAAAATGTTCCTTTTTATTCCAATCTGTATGTTTCATCAAAAAAGATCCATTAGTTTCTTTCCTCAAGACCTATTTCAGCTATAGAGCCTGCTGGGTTCTTGTAGCAAAAGTCACCAGATGAAGTTACTACATATGGCTTTGTTATTTTAGGGAACATAAGAAAAATTGCAGGGTTTTAAGAAAGTTCCTATTTTCATTTGCCCTTTTGTTGGTTGATTCTAATGCCAAAATGCTATAGTGCACAGAAAGAAAATGTTTCTTTTGTAGTATGAAGAGTGCAGGTGGAAATGTTTGCTGGGCTTTTGTGTAGCATGCCATTTTTAGAAGAGAGCCAAAAAGCACAAACATGGTATCCATACTGTTACAAATAGTACAAATAGTAGGTTAGACATAGCTCATGTCTACGCTGCTTAGGTCTGTCATTCTTTAGAGCAGATACTGTGCACACACTAACTAGCTTATAATTTTTCATCCTCTGGGATATTTATGGCCACAAAACATCACTATTATTTTGGGGAAGGTGGGATGGTTGAACAAAGCACTTGAAGTAACGTCAGGGCTATGCTGCAGTCCACCAAAATGATGGTCTTATACAAGGAACCTGAAGGTAGGTGTTCCATGACATGAGATGTGGCTTGGATGCCTGTTCCTGTTCAGGACAGCAGTTAGGTGTGTCCATGTACTCACAGTCTGTAGTGCTGATTTCTGCTCTATTGGGAAGCAAAAGGATGAGACTTGTGCCAGAAAAGGGTCATTGATATTTGATCTTAAAAGAATTGTAATAGTCTTGCTTTGTATCTGAAGTTACCAGGCTAGGAGAATCTAAGTCACGTCCGTTTTACTGCATGTGGTAGTAATGGATAAACAGAATTGGGGAAGTTTTCCTTTATTCGCTGAATGAAACTCATTTTGGTGAAGAGGGCTAATAAGGTGGTTGAGGAATGTATCAACTAGTTAATATTTCAAGAGTTTCAGTAAGACATATAGGGACCAGTCATGTTGAACTTGTGGAGTTCTTTTGACTTTTCTGGGTGAAACAGCTGTTAAATGGTTGTCTCTTGGATTGCTTTTGAGAACAAGGATACCTGTGTGAATAAAGGCTGGGAGGCGAGACTGGCAATTTGAAGAACGTCGTGGTGGTAAAATGGATGTTCTGCAATCAGAAAGTTAGTTCAGCAAGGGGATTTCCCCAGCTTTTTTCCTTCTCTAAAGAACAACCATTCTTCAGGGCATGGCTGAGAGAAAGTGGTACGGCTAATGAGAACCAAATTCAGCTAACTGATGTTTCCAAGCAAGTGTTGTTATCCAATGGCATGATTTAGGGCTGTCCTTTGTACCTGCTTCCCATATCCTTATTAGTCTCTGCCAAGTGCTGAGTAATCTGACCATAAGTAATGAAAACGTTTTTTATAGTTTTCATTTCATTTTCCAATATGCTTTTGTCATATTCATTGTGACCATAGCTGAAAAAGAAAAGAACTTGGATGAATAAACAGAACTTACAGTGTGTCTTGGGAATGAGCAGTTCCAGAGGTTTTGAAATGGGAGAGCTCTGAATTAAAAGCTGTAAACTACTGAGATTGTGATGCAGAGAAAACAAATGAAGTACAGTTAAATAGGACGCTCCTAGCTCGAGTCCTTTTTATCATCTCTGTGGTTGTTTTCTACAGGTGTAGAGGCAGTGTCAGAAGTAATTCTTGTCATTTAAGGTTTTTAAGGTTAAAGCTAGCTTTTGCTCATAGGGAAAGTGGCTAGCCAGTAAAGCCAGGGAGATACTGGACCCATTGTGTAGCAACTGTGCTCTGTGAGGGGTCTTCATAGAGGATGATAGCCATCCTGTCCCAGAGTGAGAAAGACAGGGATGCTGAATACACATAAAGAGAATTTTATCAGGGCTTGGCAGGAGGTTTTCTGTCTTACAACTGGAATAATGTTGAAGATCATAGACCATCAGTACAGATATATGATTCTGAGCAACTATCCTTTCTCTCACTGTGATGGTTTTGGCTGGAATAGAGTTAATTCTTATTCACAGTAGCTGGTATGGGACTGTGTTTTGGATTTGTGCTGCAAACTAGGTAATTTTCATTACTGTTGAGCAGTGCTTGCACAGTGTCAAGGCCTTTTCTGCTTCTCACTCCACCTTGCTACTGAGTGGGCTTGTAAGTGCATAAGAAGCTGAGAGGGGATACAGCCAGGACAGCTGACTCCAACTGGCCCAAGGAATATCCCAGACCATATGGCATCATGCTCAGCATATCAAACTGAGGGAAGAAGGAGGAAGGGGGGATGTTTGGAGTGATGGCCTTTGTCTTCCCAAGTCACTGCTGTCTTGGAGATGGCTGAACACCTGCCTGCCCATTGGAAGTGGGAAATTAGTTCCTTATTTCCCTTTGCTTGTATGTACAGCTTTTGCTTTAACTATTAAACTGTCTTTATCTCAAGACATAAGTTTTCTCACTTTTACCCTTCCAGTTCTTTCCCTCATCCTAGCAGGGGGTAGGTAGTATGTGAGTGGCTGAATTGCCAGCTGGGGTTAAAGCACTCAGTCAGTTAACACATCTGCATTTTCTTCATCATCTCTTCTCAGTTCCTGCATTGTCCACGAGGAACACATTTTGGGCTGGAAAGCTGGATGCCCTTCCAGAGAACCATTCCCAGCCATAGTTCCTGGAGCAGTTGTCTGATCTTCTCAATATCTCTATGCTGTTTCCTTAAGTCAGGACTTTAAAATACTCATAAGGAAGTACTGAAATGTTGGTCTTCTTGTGATAGCCAAGCCTTTATTGCTGGCACTCGAAAGATTTTTTTACTCCCTTAGAGGGCCATATGATATCAGCAAAGCATAACATCTAACTGCATGTACTGATTCTGGCCAAAGGAAACATACTGAATTGAACTTCACCCACCCAGAGGAGCCACAGAGTCCCAGCACTTTATCAGCCATCCAGCAAAGAAATCGAAGACACGAGAAATTGAAGAAACGATTGGTTATCTAATCTCTTTTTCTGTTTTGGCTGGGTTAGTTGCCAGGGAGATACTGTATTGAAAGGAGTGGTCCACACATTTCACTTCACTTAGAAGCTGCCTCATTGTAAAAACAGCATTTAAAAAGAAAGTTTAAAAATACTTGTGGACAGAAAATGTTATTGTGTCATTGTTTAGCCAAGCTCAAATCATTTAATGCTTTCAATAGACCTTTTCTCTGTGTTCCTCTGAAATCTACCCAGGTTTTCCTACAGAAATCCATAGAGCAGAAGAAGCCCATGCAGACCAGCATGCCATTTTTTTCTAAATCAGTCAAGGGCCTGTTTATAGACAGTTCGTTCTCTCTTTCTCATTTTCCTTTCTCTCGTCTCTTGAAAAAAACTTCCAGGACAGACTCTGTTCTCTCTTTTGCGGACATGAAAGCTGGATATGAATTCCAATAACATTTTTTTTTCAACATGCTTTCTCCTTGGAACACACATGTTTGCTGATACATACGCTTCAAATATTCACCTGCGTTAGCATGATAGTCACATTGCTCTGTGAACATAACTGAATTCGAGGAATTGACAGAAGATACAGAAGCGTCTGGGTAAAATTAGAGATTACTTTCTAGTCTTCTCTTCAAAGAAGATATCTGCAAGGATTACAAGTTGCCCTGGAAGAGAAGTGGTCATGCCCCATAGGAAAGGGAAGCCCCATTCCTGAGCAGGGATCAACCTGACAGTATGTACCCTACACCATTACAGCTAGTGCAGCTGGGAAGTGGTTGAAAAGGGGATGATGCAGCTACCAGAGAAAATTTCAACCCAGCTGGTTATTTTATAAGTTCAGTTGTAGAGGTGGTATGACAAGAAACACTCCAAGGCAGTGTTTCTGACTTCAAATTGCTGCTTCTGCCAAAGCTGGAGAAAGTGCTGAAGGGAATTTATCAAGGTGATAGACCCCTGAGCAGTCTTACGTGAATGTAGTAACTTCTAGCCTTGAAAAGAATTGACATTCTAACAGACTAAGCGCTAAACACACAAAACTGTTTTGGAACCCTACAAAGACAGAATTTTTGAAGAGGCACATAGAGTAAGATATAACACTTATGAAACTGAACATAATCCTGTTTGCTTGATGAGTTTGTTAACAGTACAAATAACAGCAAATGTTGGCCAAAAATGAATGTGACATTTTCTAGGTTATTACTGAAATTTTGTAATGTACTGGAAGTGTTACCAGAGATGATCTTCTGAGAGTCATAGAATCACAGAATCATAGAATGGTAGGGGTTGGAAGGGACCTTTAGAGATGATCTAATCCAACATCCCTGCAGAAGCAGGTTCACCTAGATCAGGTCACACAGGAACATGTCCAGGCGGGTCTTGAAGACCTCCAAGGAAGGAGACTCCTCAACCCCTCTGGGCAGCCTGTGCCAGGGCTCCCTCACCTGAACAGTGAAATAGTTTTTTCTTATATTTAAGTTGATTTTTTTGTGTTCCAGCTTCATCTCATTACCCCTTGTCCTGTTGCTAGCTACTATAGAAAAAAAAGGGATGTCCCAACTAGTCGAGAAAATGGATTGAAAAGCATTCCTAATAGTATAGTACATAAAATCGTTATGTGGAGTAAACAGCTGCTGGGTGCTACTGTAGTGAATGTAGCTGACGAGGAGTTAAGAAACCTTTGCTTAGTGCAGAAGACTGAAATATTTGGTCAACAAATGGCTATTCACTTGTTTGTTTAATGAGAAGAAGAACACCTTCTTCCAGGCTGTTTGCCATCTGTGCACAACTGGATTTTCTGGTGTGTCAGTCTTAAAAAAAAAGGGGAGAGAGGAAGGGAGGATGGTAAAGCAAAGCACAGCTGTGCTCTGATCTATTTCTTCTCATCTGAATGCTCTGCTCTTTAATCTGTGCAGCAGCTCATATAGGTGTTAACAGGACTGGCACAGGCTGTTGGTGTGTCCCACCTACTGACACCCATTCATCCTCAGTACCAACGCCAGGCAATTAGAAGTGGCTGTAAAGTTCTTTTAGTTCATCAAAATTTCCAGAAATATTTGCTTCAGTATAGCTTTTTAGTTGAAATGCTGTGCAGACAGAAGGGTAGGTATGTGAAATCCATGGCTACAGGAATATGTTTTAGAGTCTCTTAGTTCCTCTTGCCAAGAAGAGAGGAAAAATTTTATAAACTGGAAACAGAAATAAAAGGAGGTCAGGGCCGAACCAGGAGAAAGGAAAAGAGAAGCTATAGAAGAGACATATTTTATGTTAATAATGAAATTTTTAAGCCAACTGTTACAGCATTCAAAAGTTATGTCCAAAAATAGTCATGACAAAACTGGGGACTAATATTGGGATCCTAAAAAATTCAGTAAGGCAAATTTTAAAACTTAGTGTTTGGCTGAAGTACTACACTGATATGGTACATATGATAATTATTGATTTTTTTTTTTGTAATACATATTACTGTAGATTCCTGAGATATTATGTGGCAAGCACAGTACAGATATGGAATAAAACACTGTCCCTGATCTTGACAGCTTTGAACCTAAACAAAATTAACAAGCTTTTTTTGTCATAGGAATGTATGGATATTAGTGGAAGTTGAAAGCAGGAATTACAAGGACTATGATCATGATGAATACTTTCAGCCAAGTTTAAAAAAAAAATAGTGGCCTAGATTATGGAAATTTTACATTTAAAAATTAGCAAGCCAAGTAACTAAAATGTCTTCTTTAGTAAATACGGATTCTACTAGCAATTAAACAGATTACCTGTAAAAAGGCTTAATGGAGCAGCAGTTTGGAAAAAAATGTGTAGTCATTTTTATGTAGTCACTTTTTAAGGAGCTAAGTGTATGGGCTGAGTAGCAGTCAAAATTCTGTACTCTCTCTGATACAGTGATTATTCAGGAATTTTCAAATTATTTCATAATACAGGACTTCTTTTCTGCATTAAAATGCCTTCAAAAAGAAAGACATATAATTTTTTTTTTTGGCTTTGGTATAGTACGACGAAGGGCAAGGCCTAGAGTAAATTTGAACTAGATTTTAGAGCAGAAACTTTGATTACCTCTCTCCATCTCTCCAAAGCCATCAGAATGGGTTAGGACACTGCTGTTGCACATCTATCTTTACACATATGTGGTGATCCTTTCCTTTTTTTCTGCTCTTTTTCTGTTTCTTTTTCTTC
Organism: Urocolius indicus; assembly: GCA_013401255.1. Lineage (NCBI taxonomy): Eukaryota > Metazoa > Chordata > Aves > Coliiformes > Coliidae > Urocolius > Urocolius indicus. The sequence continues at coordinate 194,909 of WBNH01007866.1, read as the reverse complement.
CTCTTCTTCTTCTTCTTTCAAAATTTCTTTTTTTAAAAAAAATGTTCCTCTTTTTCTCAACCTTTTTACCCCATAGGTTACCTCAAATCTTCTGACCATCTTGAGGGCTTTTGGGCCCAGTTCCAGCCTCTCCAGCTGAGTACCCCAGTCATAGTGCCCTGGCTGCCCAGATGCCTAGGAATTCCAGGAAGAAGAAATAGGATTTCCCATAAATATTCTTTTATTTAGGATTTCTTTTATGTGAAGTTATGTATTTATACATCCTAGTTGTACCCTGTCAGCTCAGTTTTTGATTTTGCATTGAGTAGAGCCCAAAAACCTTGGTCTGTTTTTTTTCTCCAAGTAGAAATAGGCTTTTTTTTTTTCTCACACAAAACATGTGATGGCTTGAATCTTTTGATAGCTGTTAAAATACCAGTTCTTGATTTCATACAAGAGAAAATCTTTCTGCAAAATTAAACAACCAGCTTTTCAAGTAGCAGGATCTTACTGAAGCTGTATTGAGTTGAATTAGCTTTTAAGTATCCTGTTTTACAACAGCTGCCAGTTTTTAACGGTCCCAACAGCAAAAAAAAAAATAAATGCATTGAGTTAGAAATCACTTCTGTAGCATGTAGTTATGGAGGAAATATTTTCTTTTTAATGATATTAGTTTGTATTTTTTCCCAAATGATTACCAAAACCCAGAATGCTCTGCTTTAATGACCAGAGGTTTTAAGGTCCTCATGGTGTAGGTTTTAAAATTCACCAAGATTTTTCACAGCCTAGTTTGTTCTTTTGACTTTTTGACTTTTTTGTTTTTGTTTTGGTATTTTTCTCACAGTATTTCTATTCAAATATGTTAATGATGGAAGGATGGGTGAAGTATTATTATATCTCACTGTGAATGTTTTGGTTATCCAAATCTCATTCTAAGTTTCAAAGCTGCTGGAAAATTTTAGATATGGAAATACTGTATTGCTGTCCTGTGGATTTAATGCTGCTCCCAATGAAGTCAGTATTGGTCCTGTTCCCAATTTCAATGTGAGTGCTTCAGCCAGTACATCCACAATTACCCTAACCTATGTAGCTTAACATCTTGGTCACTCACATTAACAAGGAGAAAACCAAGGGATGAGATACTTGATAGTAGAGGAAGGAGAAGGGGGAAAGGAAGGAAGAGGAGATTAAAAATATGGAAGGACAAAAAGAATGGCAGCGAGGAGAATTAACCCAGCTCATCAGTTGTTCTGCCTGTATGCAAACACCTAGGTGCAGCTGAGATGTCCTTTCTTGGAGTCAGTGTGAAAACGAATTCCAGTACAGGGCTGCATCGAGCCTGTCCCTCAGCTGGCTGACTTGCTTCTGTGTAAGCCAAACCGCTGGAGTGTAGATGAGGGAAAGAGATGGAGATGCCAAAAGTCAGGATCCAGCTGTCTGAGTTTTCCATATAAAAGTCAGCAAAATAGAGATCTACATATTTTGTAGAACTCAATCCAATTTCCAAAAGAAGGTCATAGAATTAAAACAAAAGCATCCCAAAACATTTACAGGTAATGACTGCATTGGGCTTTGAGGTTCTTCTGTACCTGACAGATGGCAAGCCCAGCACATTCGCTGATGTGGGGGAAATTAACCTCTCTTGCTACCAGCTGTGGAGAGCATCGTTCATGCTCTGTAACCAAATTCCTTAATTAAGTACTGTAAGGTAATTAAGTCTATAAATCTCTTCATTGTTTTTTTTTTTATTGCTCAGGATTCAATCACTTTGTAATTCTTCGATTAACTTCATGACCTCTCTTCATGTTTTCTTTTCCCTAACTGACATTTCAGCCATTTCATATTTCACTCAAAAGTATTTTTTTCCTGAATCCTTTGACTTTATGCTTTTTCTGCTTCATAGCTGTCCTCTCTCCCCTCCCATTCTGAGCTTTATCCAATACCTGTTGATGCTAATAGAAAAAAATTCCATCAAAATCAGCAAAATTAGGGCAGGCTTGTTCTCTAGGGTATTAAATAACAGCAGGTAGGAGGCATATGTGTGAAGCACAAGTATTAGACCAAGGGGAAAGTCCTGACTTTTCCAGACTTCCTGTCATCCTGAGCAAATCACTTAAAATCTTGGCACTCTGAGTTCCTCCAACTCTCTTGCTGCTGCTGATACCAATATAAAACAATTAAGATCTTACAAATGAAGGGAGTTATATAACTTGTGGCAACATTATTTCTCCTGAGGATAGGCCCATAACATGCTGTTGGAAACTGAAAGATTCTCAACTCTTATGTTGAGACTTGTGTCCACAGAAGACTTTTAAAAAGTTGCTGTGCTGTGTTGCTTTTTGGATTAGTCATACAATACTTAGCTGAAGTCTGAGTTGATGGCCTTCCAAAACTGCAAGAGTCTCTGGTCTAGGGGAAAGCAGTCTGATATCAGTGAGGGGAAGGGAGAGGTGGGTAAAGCTGACAGATGTCCCAGGGTAATATCAGATAGCAAATTAGGCAGAATATTGAGACAAAAAAGAGTTAAAAGTAGTTTAAAGGCAAGTTACACAGAAACTTTGGGTAAGAAATCAATGACTGGTTCTCTTATCTATGGAGGTGGTGATAGTATTAGAGGTATATCACACAATAGCTTACAGGGCTGCACAGATCTCCCCAAGACGGCTCTGGAGTTGGAAGGAGTTGGTCTCTGGATCAATCCACTTTTTGATCTGCTGGAACTTCTATGTAAACCTAGCACCAACTCCTTGGTTTCCCCAACAGAATGATCTCAATTCAACGTTATGGACCTTTAGGTATCCAATGTTCAGGGCAAGGAAAAGTACAATTATATAATGATGTTATCAGAAGGTAGCAAAAGAAAAAAAACAAGGCTTTGGCAAGAAAATGCCAAGATCCATTTGCTGCTCAAGAGATGTCATTGGACTTCAGATATCCATTGCAATCCTTTTCTAACAGAGTGCCTGGTCAAGGAAAATAATAGGTAAAGTGACTCTCAGCACAGTCAAGTTTTTTTGTTTTCTTAATTCTCCTTCCCTTTTTCTTCAGTATGGTTTCTTTTGTGGGAATGCAAAGTCAAGTCAAAAGTCTCTAAGGTATCTGTTCAACAGACTTCCAATCTGTAACGATTCTAGTTGCCAAAATATTTGAAAGGCCTCTGAAAGTCAGACACTACAGATATAAAATCCTTTCTCAGGCCTAAAGATGTAGGTGGTAGTATTTTTTATGGAAACCTTTAGAATAGGACCATAAAAAAAGGCAGGGATAAAATTCTGCCTCTTTTTCTACAAAAAAAAAAAAATCCCTTTCAGGGAGCCATTGTGACTTACATTTAAAACAATTTTGGCACCTGCCTATAGCATTTATCTAATTTCCCTTCAAGTTCCTTCTGTCACAAGACTTTCTGGTGGCTGAAACTGTAAAAGATTCTCTAATCTCTCAGTTATTGGAAACCCAAAGTTTTTGAAGACCCTCTATACTGCTTCATCTTTTTAAATCTAATTTTAAAAAAATGAGGTCATTCAATCTCAAGCTGTATCATGTGGATAGCAGAGTGAAGGTAGCAAAGGGTTACTATTTTCCCTTTAGTTGGAATAGGTTTGATAAAGAGTGTAAGAATATAAATAAGCCAGTGCAATAATAGGAAGAGGGAGATGCATTTCTCTTATCGCTTCCCTCATTGCCAAATTAGATTTGGCAATGGACCTGAATGATGCTACTCACCTGCTCTGGCATCTCAGCCAGGTCTTGGCTACGTGCAGGAATGACACTTTTCTTTTCTTTCCAGTGGGAAAAAGTCCACACTTCAGTGCCAGAAGCTTATTGTGCTTCAGCAAACCCTTTGTCTTAAATGGTTAGGAGACCTGATCTACCCTGTGGTATTCACCTGACCTAAAAATTAGACAAAGACTATGAGGTTAATGCTAACTCTTGTTTCTGGCAGAGAAGACCAGTAATACCTTTTGTAACTCCTCCTATCTCTCTCTAGTTTCTTAGGTGATCTCTTTATTGACTGTGCTCTTCTCCTTCACCAGTCTGACCACTGCATTGTCGAGCCCATTTTAATGAAAATGGGAAGAGGAAGGGCATGAGCCTGATGAAGGTGAGAGACTGGAAGCCACTGAAGATGAGGATGACTGTAATTAGCTAAGGCTGAATATCTAGTCTTCACTTTTGCTGTTAAAGTCCAACATATGCTTATGCCAGCCTACTTAGAGCATGGATGGGATTGTTGGGTTTTTTTTTAATATGACAATTTATTGTAGAAATTTTCCTATTGAGTCTTTACTTTGTTTGTCCTTATTTGTTTGTTATTTTGGTTATTATTTTTTCCCTCAAAGTAACTTGGTGTAAAAACAGTGGAGGCAGCACTTTTGGCAAAGAAATGAGAGCTACCTCCCCTTTGTTAAAACGGATCCCTTAAAAGACTTTCAAAGAACATCTCAAAGCTTAATAGAAGTATTTGATTAAGAGAGATAAAGCAGGTAATTTTTTTAATGCAGTTATTTAAAAACAGAAGAGGGAAGCAATCTTGAAAATTAGAGTATAAACACAATACCTATACCAGATATATCAGAAGGTCACCTTGTACTATGATGCATGTTACCAGATATTTCAGTACATACTTGGATAGTTAACTGGACTAGACATTCCCACTAACAGTTTTATGGAAAAGATTAGAACTTTAGCATGATGATGTCCACAGTTCACAACTATTTAAACAAATAGTTTCTCACATCAGAAGCAAATGAAATAATCCATAGGAGATTATTTTGATTCTAATCATAATGAGAGGAGCTGGTTGTGAATGTGAAGGAGAAAGACAACAAGCATGGTAAGGAGCTGATGAGTTCCCTGTTCTTAGGAAAAGTAGAGGCTTCCTGAGAGCAGGAATCAATAAACTCAGGATTCATAGGTAAGATTACATAAAGATATAACCCAAGGTAAAAGGAGTTAAGGAGATGCAGGAAATCTCCAAAGAAAAATGGTAAATGGCAAAAGAGTAAAAATTGTAAAGTTCTGGCTACGTGTTCAGCCCTTTACTGACATTTAACTTCAGAGGCAAGCATATAGAAAACTGGATATAAACTGAATGGGATCTAAATGAATATAAACCAGTAGCACCAGCCAAAGTGAAAACTTCAATATACTTGTCTAGGGACAACAGAATAATGAGAAGACATTCTACTCTAAGTTAATAATATTTATTTATATATGTTTACAGTAATACTATTAGGGAGCACAATACAATTTCCTGTTTGCTGTTCATTAGAGAGAAGGAGAGCTAGCAAAAGACGATACCCAGAAGATTAAAGTGTTTTCTGCATCTGTTCTAATTTAAAAGATCAGCTGGCAACTTATCCAGAACTGAGTAAGGCCTCAGTCTAGAACAAACTTAGCACAGATTAGAAAATCCTTAGGGTACCTTTGTTTTTTGACATCATTTGAACCTGTCAAAATTAATCCATGAGTGTCTAAACAACTCGCTGAACAAAGCTGAGAAAAAATTAGCAGTTGTCTTTGAGAATACCTGGAAATCAAGTTTAATATTGGATATGTGAAAACAACGAATACAGCAGTTGTCTTGGAAAGTAAATAGCTGGCAAATTGTATTTAAACTAAAGTGTTCCAGAACAAATAATTAAAGAAATAATCCATAAGCATTTGGAAGATTGCAGGAGGTCGAGCAATGTGTTTTTTCAAGGAAAAGTCAAATCATACTCATCACATTTCCTTCTACAATGAAGAAATTCTAGATGAGTGAAGCAAAAGATAACATAGATTAACTGGGAGACAATTTGAACTGTATTAATGACAAACAAGCTAGGAAGATGCAACCTTGTTGACACTGTTATACCTACATACAGGACATAGTTGAAACCCAAAGAGGAGTTATCAATATATTGAGTAATATGGTCAATACTGGAGTAAATTACTTGAGTGATGGAACAGAGAACTGTAGTATTAAGCTTGTCAAAGATAAGCAGCTGGGAGAGACTTCAGGAATGCTGGAGGATAGGATAAAGTTCCAAAGAAACTGAAAAATTTGAGAATTTGTGAAAATGATGGTTTCAAATTCAAGGGAATCAGAGTAGGTCATCATCAGGAACAAACAATTGCAGGATTGCAGGGTAAGATCAGCTGGATAGGTGTCTGACCTTTGAAAAAAGAACAGGGTTCAAAATGAACAGGACCCAAAAGTATGATGATACTAGGGGAAGGAAAACTCATTCTGAGATGTATAAACAACACTATGGCCTTCAAAATATAATCTAGGCAATCTCTTCAGCAAGGAGCATAGTGTTGGGCACTGCCTTTGAAGAAATCTGTAGACAACTGGAGGAAGTTCAGAGCAGCAAGGATTTTTCAGAGGTCTAGAAACAAGTATGTATGAGGATAGGATAGGATAGGATGGTATTCTTTAACTAAAGACAGGTAAGGCTGAGCATGGAGATAGATTAACAGTCTTCCAAGTATGTAGAAGCTAGTTTCATAGACTAAGGTACTATCTCTAGTGAACAGGGCAAGAAATGATCAGTCTAAATCAGAGCATGAAAGACTCTGGCATAACATTGGTATAAACTTTTGAACAGGAAGGTTTGTGTAGCATTGGGATAGATTACTCGAGGAAATCATGAAACTGCAGTCAGTGTAGGTCTTCAGAAGCAAGCCATAATAGGCTTTTATCTCCTCACTCCTTTTCTTCTTGTGTTCGTACACCATCTTCCTTACTGTTTGATCATATTTTTAAGGTTTTAACCCAAGAAAGTATTTCTCATTCTCTGCAATAAACTCTTAAACTATTTTGGCAGATTAAGAGCAGAAATAACATAGAAAGTAGAGTAGGAAAATAGAAGGAAAGCAAATGAGGATAAATATTAGGTTGTTACATATTTTTTTTAATACCTTTAATATCCAAAGCATGAAAGACTAAAGGAGAGAAGATCTGTAACATCTCTGCAGTGAGAGTCCAGTAAAAGGAAGGGACTTGAGAAGGGAAATTTTTCTTGTGGCTGAGGTGTAAGCAACTGATATTTGCCCACAAATGTTGTGCTCTATGGCAGAGATACTTGGAAACATAAGATAATATTATGAAATATTGTACTAGTTGATATTTCCCAGGAGGATGTGACACTGCCTCCAAGTACTAAGCCTCCAGCTGCCATACCTGCAATCATTACATCTGCCTCTTGCTCAGAGCACTGATCCATGCTTTCAACCTTTGCAGTTCCTAGAGTAACTTCATCCTCAATACTGTAAAAGCTGTAGATCTTATTCATTGTTCGGTGAAAGCAAAGAAAGTGTATTCTTTTGAAGAATTTCATATGAGGCTTGTCTGTTCTTTGTATTGTGATTGGTGACAGAGCCAAAGCCCATTGGAGGGCATATTTATGAGAATTCTCATTGCATCAATGTACTAATTGAATTCAAAGGATGTTTCTGCTAACTGCTTCGTAGGATCGATTCACAATTTGGAAGGAGCAAGACACTGACAATTTCTTATGTATTCATACAACTCTGAGAATGTACACGTTATATAGTGTACATAACTAAGAACTGGGGTTGTGATTTTCTCATTTGTTTTATACTTAATGTATTAAAACTTGTCTTATAATCTGACCAAAACATAAATCAGATGTCTTTTCATCTCTGGCAACAGGTGCTATAGGTGTGCTGCTTCTGCTACCATGCTAATGTCATTATTCATATATAATTATATATAATATAGAATTTATATATTATGAGGAATATTATGCGTGGAAAAAATTATTTTTCTGAGAAACCTATTTCTGGAAAGGTATTGCCTTCACTGCATGGGAGCTTCTACAATACCATTTCATTCCACTTTGGTTATAGAATTATGGTAACAGAAACCATGACAGTGAAATAAGAATCTTAGTGTTGAAGATACGTGTAACTGAAGATGATAAGGAGGCATATTTTTAGCTGTTTCCATAACACTGCTTATTAACATCAGACGTAATGTTGTACTTGGGTTTAACTTTTTATTTATTAAAATTTACCATTTAGCAAATTCTAGTGGGAAATCCATTAGTGAACAACATTACATCAATAGCTTAATCAAAATAATCTCCTACTATATGTTGATATTTTATTTACAATATTTAATCTCTAGATGTGCATAACTAGTCAAAAGAGAGGGAGCACCAAGTACTTGCAATTTAAGGCAATAGTAGCCAACGCACATGAGTATTTTCTGGTGGAGTCTAGAAACAGAGGCGGGTAATGTACAGGGTGAAAACTCAGTCTCAAAGTACTGAAAGCAACCTGCTTTACCAACTTGCTCATGACAAGCTGTGCACTACAGAGAAATAATAACCACAGTAATTTTCTTTTAGTTATGTGACTAATCTTAGTTGCTTTAGATTTCATTTCCCTGCTTTTTTATTTCAGGGACTGATTAAAAGATTGAAAGAAAAAGAGAATAAGTCTTGAGCTAAGATAAAACAAAAGATGACTTATACTGTCTTGTGAGTATATTTTTTTAATTCTGGCTCTGATTTTAACATTTTTTCCTGGTGTTCTGACTAGCAAAATGCCACCACCAGATTGAAGAGAGACAAACTCCTTCCGTTATGACACAGCAGCTATGACAACCTCTTTTATTTTTGCTTAATGATGTGTTCAAGAATGTCAAAACAGCTTGCAAATATTTCTGGTTTTGCTGTTTCAGGAACAGTAGCTTCAATTGTACTGAAATATTGTTCAGAACTGCTTAATACTTCAGGAGCATTTCTTGGCATCCATGTGCTTGCCCATATTTCTAGTGATAAACTGTGCACTTTGAAAAGTTAGTTTAAAACTCTTTAATACAGTCAAATAAGCTATACTCAATAAAACAGAAGTGCTGCTTCATTGGATGTGGAGACCAGATACCTGATGGTGACTACTCAAATTTTACTTTCTCATTTACAAAAACCAGAGAGCAGGTCAGCTTATCGTGACCTGTGGTTTCCATTTGAGGTGACTCTGTAGATTGCCTGCTTTGATATGAAATGGCTTATGAAAGGCTTTTACGAAAGTGAAGCCAAATAACAAAAATCACCACAATAAATTACACACTTATCAGCAAATTTCAGCAGTCAAAGGAAGGAATTTGCTGGCCACAGTAGGTGAAATTTGTTTCTGGAAGCAAAGCTTTAAAGATTAGGCAAAGTTATTATCTGCTCTTTCAAATGTGTAGTTTGGGAAAAATGTGATAAATTGGAGGATCATTGGAAAAATCACACTGGAAGAGAAGTCAGGAGGTCTCTGTCCCAATGTCTTGCTCAAAGCTGGGTCAGGTCTGAGATCACAGAAGATTGCTGAAGGCTTTGAGCAAGGTCATCGGGGTTGAATCCCCACTCTCATCCAGGATGGAGACCGCACAGTCTCTGGAACACCTGCTCCAGTACCTGACTGCTCTCAGAGGCAAAAGTCCAGAGGTCTGAATCTCTCCTCCCCCAGCTGTGCCCTGAGTCTCTCATCCACCCATCAGGCATAGTTGTGAAGAGTCTGGCTCCCTATATCCCTGAAAGTCTCCTCATGGATGCTGGCTAGGGGCTGCTGTTAGGTCTCCCCAAACCATCCCTTCTTCAGTCTGAACTGGCCCAGCTTCTTTTCAAGGACCAAGTGCTCCTGCCTTAACCACCTCAGCGGCTCACTCCGGTTTGCAGATGTCTTTCATGTGTTGGAGATCTCAAACTTGGATATCATTTGTAGATCTCAAACTCATAAAATTATTTCTATCAGCATCTCCACTGTAGAAGAGCAGTTCATGACATCACACACTGAAACTTTCATAATGTAAGTCAGGTTCCAGGTAGAGTACCACAGGCTTTGATTCTAGGTCTAGAGTAATGATTTCCTTTTATTCCTTAACTGGAGTTTCTTCTCCAGTTCTTACATTCACACCATTTTTTTGTCCCAGACCTGTCTGATAAAATCAGTTCAGATTTCTGTCTACAAGTTGTACTGAAAATGTCCATTTTCCATTTTCTTTTCATTAACCTGCACCTCCGATCCAAACACAAGTCTTAAGAACAGGAGATACAGCAACAGCCAAACAAGATTGCTTGCTTTCAGACTGTGTGTAGGGGCATAGGACCTTTATTCTTTTGCCAGAACTCAGTGTTCAGTATCCGAATGCTGGCCAGGCTTTTGCTGTCTTTACAGGTGGTGGAAGCTGGAAGGAAAGAAAATTACTGAGCAAGAATTATTTATTCAGAACTACTTGAGGATGTTCAGAAAAAATTAGTAGAAGTAACACTATCATGATTGTTTTGAAAGAAAAGCAGTCCAAATTTTCCCAATTTTTAGGTACTGTGCCTCCAAAACATGCTTGTTGCAGAATCATTCTTTGCTTTTCAATGTTTAAATGTCACAAAATGACCAGAACAACTGTGTAAGGTTACTAATTGCATTGTCTGCCTCCATGCAATGGGAAGCACGCTGAGGTTCTGAAGTCAGACAGGCCAAACCTGTCCCAGACCTGCTGAAGTGACTTGGCACACGCTGCCCAGACATGCTTTCCCCAGCCAGTGTGAAGGGAGGAGACAAATGTTCAAAAAGCTGTAGGAGTGAGTGAAGATCCCAGACTCCGAGAGGGCAAGCAGCTTGTGGTGGTCGTTGTGGGAAAGGGAACCAAGGAGAGAAAACCTCTCTGAAATCAATTAGCACTTAAGGGAGTCCAAGGGGCTGGGTATACAATGAGAAATACTGTCCGTATTTCTGCAGTAAAGAGGTTTATTTTCTTGGCCCTCACAAGGGTGGGTGGGCCTGCAGGATTTTCCTGCTTTTGATGCATTTATAGTCATAGAAGTGGAAATTTAATTTTTTGAAACTAGAAACGTGAATGCAATTTCATACTGAGGTGCAAATCACAAAAAGCTTTCTATCTCTGTTTATATATAACAATGAGAATCTTTGCGTGAGCAAAGAGCTGTGGAAGAATAACTTTCTCCATACACTCACAGTTTACAGTTGTTAATTTTTTATTAGCGCTCTGACATAAGTGCATTTCCTCCCCACTCCATAATTGTCTATAACTAGAGATTTAAATCTGAACCTTCTTCCATTCATACGGAGGTTTTCAGAGGATCCTGAGCTTGGACTCCCATGTAATTCTCATTTCCTTCTGACCTTGTGCACTAGAGAGAGGCTGCGATGAAAAGTTGTGAAGAGGGTATTCAGGACTGCCATCCTCTAGACTTAAATTATATAATGATCACCGTCAGCCTTGTAAGTGTCTTTTGTCACTGAAAAAAATGTGTTTATGTGTTGCCTTTGTATCCTTGTGCCTTTCAGATTTTCATTTGACCATACCGACAGCAAATGATCCCATGAACCCAGCTGTCCCAGAAGGTGGGCCTTTGGGGGAAAGAAGCAAGTGAATGAGATCAGTGATTAAACCAAATTTGTCTGCAGGTCTGGAGCAAGGTCCTGGCTTCCTGGTGCAAAGGTAGAGTGAACCTACCGCCTCTCTCCAGTATGGGTACTTGGGCTTCCGTATCCTGGAAGTAAGGAGGGGAAATGGACACATGCACCCGGATCTTGTCCTGGCACAGAAAGGAATCATGGCCAGATTGAACATATGGCCTCAGAAGTGAATTGGAGTCCTGTGAAAGACATCATCTAGGAGCAGGAATCCCTGTCACCTGAGTTCCGTTAACTTGTATAGAATTAGGAAGTAAGGATTATAGATGATCTGCAATAAAACAATTTTCATGTTCTATTTTGGATATGGCTGTAGGCTCATCACAGCTCTTAGTGAAATTTTGGCACAGAAGGAACATATCCTGAGCCTAAGGCATGGACTTTTGCTACTCCAGAGTCAGATCAGAACACTGCATCCTTGAATCTGCTCTGTACACCTGGGTTTGATGGGTACAGTTCCTGAATGAGAAAATGAAAGAACCGTGAAAGAGAAACGCCAGTCTTTGTTGGGAAATGCCTAACAGTGTATAACAGGTTGGTGTTATTTTAATTTCAACAGTCCTTGATAGATTTTCCTTTATTAAGAAGTGAATATAAGTAGTTCTCAATTCCCTTTACTTAACTGAAGAGCCTTGAGGATTGAATAGCTCAGGAGTACTGTGTTCCAGGTCAGCTGTTTAATATCGTTGTGGTTCTGCTTATATTCTTTCATACTCTATCAGTAGGAAAATTTACCCCCCAAAATTGCAACCAACAGAAACGTGAGAAAAGGAACTTACTATCCAGTATACACCTTACCTATATCATTTTATTTTTACAGAATGATATAGTATAGAGTGACACCTACTTTGAACATGTTTTCCCATCGCTGCTCTACCAGCTCTGAAAGCTGCTTTTGTTTGGATATTGTTATTATCTGCTAGAGACTGATAGGAATGTGGAGTCACTCACTGAGAAAGGGAAACATGGTTCTCATTCAGAAGGAATGCAGCTTCATCCACGCAGTTTACAGCACAGTTGCATTTGAAATCATGCCGTGGGATCTTGTGGCAGTAAAAATCATTGTGATTTATAGGAAAACTTCGCTCTGTCTGTCTCCTCTACAAAAGCTTTTTACTACTCTTATTGAATATAAATCAGAATTATGTGGCCAACAAAATAATGGTTTTGGCAAACTGCTGTGAAGACAAAAAAAAAAACCCAAATGGGTTTGAATTGTCTTGGCTTTATGCTGTAGAGAGATATTACTGGAATTTGTTGTCTTGCCAAGATCAATATTCTTGTCCTTAAAAATAGGTGTGTGCAACTGTATGTCTAAATTCATATCCAAATTAATTTAAAGATATTCACTGTACAGTTTACCACAATAACAGTAGATCTTCACTGCTTGAAATGAAGCTGACAGAATTTCAAAATCTCCCCCTGACCAAAATTGTAGCATCAGGCCTCAGACTCTTTGGGACATTTGTCTCTTTCTAGGGGGAACAATGATGAGTCTCAGTGTACCTCACCCAAGAAACTTCACACAGGAATTTAAGTAGGAGATAAACCTCTGCTTCCACACTGTATATTAATTTCATTTGTATGGAAAAATCTGTGACATGAAGTAAATGATCAATCGATTCAGTGCAGTGTTTTGCCTCTGGAATGAGGTTGGTAGGAAAATGGATGAGTGTAAGGGGGAGGTGAAGGAGGCCAGGAGACTGTGAAGAGAGGCAACAAGAATTTGAGGCTAGTCATGCACTACTTCTCTCAAAGCCACGGTGTTAGCCAGGGGTTGCCAGCCTGTGACATTTTAGCCACATGTGGTTTATAGATGTTTAGTCAGTGTGGTTACTTGAATTTGTCTGTGGACAGATCCAGGCTATGGGGACTGCAGATACTACAGTATCTTCAGCTTGCCCTGAGACCAAAAAAAAGTCTCAACTCTACACAATTCCTTAGTGGAGCAGAAAGATTCATGGACCAGGGACCCTTCTCACTGTTATTAATTCCTTGAGTCCTCTGAGGATGGTAGATTTTGGCCAAATGAGGATGGAGGAACAAAAGCATTAACTTCACCTTCCTTGCTCTACCAGCACTTTTAGCATGTTGTAGATAATGTTTGGATAAACTCTGTGCTTGCAACATACAGGAGACTGGACTAGACAGAGGTTGTAACCCTTCTTTCTGACCTTTGAGAATTCATGAGTTCATGGATCCTTCTCTGTACTTGAAAGACGAGTAGCTCACAAATGGAGTAAAAAGTATTTCCATGTTTGTAAAAGAAAAAAGATGGACTGCAGCATGATTTAATCAGAACTGCAAACTGACTGCATAAGTCAGAGTTGATACAGACTTCAGAAGTAGCTTATCATATATACAATGTTCAGAAGTGTGAATATACGTGATAATGAGTCTAGATGTACTTTTATTCCCCTCTATTTGGTGTGTGTGAAAAATGCTGGTATATTTCTATGCAGAGTCATTATTGCATTCCTAAAACATGCTGGTCCATTTTGACCACTCTGCTGAGTATTCAGGATTAAACGATACAGATTTCTGACTTATGAATTAGAGGTATGTTTTGTGATATGTTCCATTTTTGCCTCAGTCTTCCCATGTGAGCAATGGAGGTAAAGCTACTTTCTTTCTTCAAGGAAGCACTGCCAGGATTAAAGAGATATTTATTTAGGATTGAAAAAAAAGGAAAATATGAGATAAGTCCAATTTGAATTTGTTATAACTGTGCATTTCATGCCTTACATACATAGTGAAAAGTGTTTCCCTTTGCCTCTATTATCAAAGATTGCGACAGCTTGGGACGTTCAGCAAAAGCAATGGCCGGTGTTGACTACGCCCACACATTTCTGAAGCTTTTGGTGATAAGTGTGCAGTCTTGTACCTACAGGAATAAGCATGTACTGGTTCACATAGAAAATGAGTAAATCAGATGCTGATGAATTGTATCTGTCCCCTCTAACTGTTTGCTGCAAATAAAAGCAAAACAAAACAAAACAAAGCAAAGCAAAGCAAAGCAAAACAAAACAAAACAACACTTTTACTTCTTCCAGCATAAGACAATAGGCTTTAATGTCTCTTTCTTCTCTCATGCCAATGCACCAAAGACGTCAATGTGGGTTCAGCTACTGAAGATCAAAAGGAGAGAGAAACTGGAATGAAAATCGTGTTGAAATTTGAATGATGCAGAGAAGTTTCAATGTTAAAAAAGTTCAAACTGTGCAGCTCCTGGATGTTTCTAGTTAGCTACTGTGCTTTTCTGAGGACTGCAGTTACACAGTTTGTTAGCCAATGCTTCTGGCAGGAGGGGAAACAGGAATATGGTAAACTATTATAATACAGAAAACTATTAGGAGAATTTCTTCAGTCTTTTCATAGACAGGTTCATGCTTAAATGTGTAGTGTGATACATATGATAGATTAAAATGAACGCACACACACACACAAAAATCAAGTTTTGGTCTGTAAAATCCAGTTTTCAAATAGAAAGTTTTGTCTCCAGGCAAGTAGATTTCATTGGTTTGCAGGAATTTGTTGTTCTTAGACTCTGAAATTAAGACTGCATATTTATTTAGTCATTAATTCCTAGATTTGGGAAGAAAACGTTACCAAACTCCAAAACCACTTGACCATAACATAAAATACACCTTGTTTTCACTATGTCTTTGCTTTCAAGTCTTAATAGTGACAAGAGCCATGTGAAAACAGTAATTAAACTTTCAAGAACAGCAGTTTTACAATCACTGAGCCCTTCTTCTGCCAATGGGTAGCAAGATCCCAGATTCTTGTAGTCAGTCACAGCTCTGATTGAGTCTTCTTTCCTCCTGTCTTTGCCCTGGGCATTTATTAATCTGTTTTGGGCACACAGTTACACTCCTCAGGTTTTAAATTTCAAGTAGCAGAACCAGGCACTGACTCCAGCTTGTGGTTGCTGGTGCATTGCAGAACCTCACTTTCTTCCTGCTGAGGATGCAGAGCCCAAGACCAAGACATTTTCAGAAGCAATGTCTAACTGTGTAAAGGAATGTTGTAGCAGAACCACATGAGTTCAGCAAAATTACTACTTTGACTAGCAAAGTAGTCACAGGAAGATAAAGCAATGAATGGGCAGGTACCATCACTGGCCCTACTTCTTTACTACTGGTGAGTGTTCTGGGATTTTGAATTAACACACATTACAGAGCTTAGAATCCCTCCCCTTCCCAATGTCTGTTTTAAATTGACTTTCTGGTAACATCTCTTTTGGTCCAAAAGGTCAGATGAAATATACATTAGAAGCTTTTCTCTCATGTCTACGTCAACATTATACTCAAGCTATCTAGTCTTGGAACAAGGCCATTGAGCTTCCAAGAACTAGGAATTCTTATATATGTATGTATATACCTAAACACACAGATTTGTATCTATATACACTGGTTTTGATTTAATCTGGATTTGTGAGACATGGGAAACCTGAACAGAGGCTTCTGCAATCTATGTATCTTAGTGACAGGTGTCAGGGAGATGTTCTAAGAAAAATTCCTCCACTTGTCCTCTTCAGTGGATGATTTTCCCCTCTACTGTCAGCCATGTGGTATCATTGCAGGGAAAAAGCAGAGGAAGGGGATACCAAAGGCTGATGCCTGATACTTTAAATATACCTGAAAGCAAACAGTCAAGGACTGTCCCCTTTAAAAGAATATGATTTATTACCTCAGAAAGTACTCTGAAGTACTCCTGAGATCAAACAATGCAGATGGGTGTTGAGTTTGGCCTCAAGCCCAGCTTTATGACTTTTGTTGCACAACAGAATAGACGTAACCAATAGGTCCGTGGCTACTCACAACATTAAGTGCTTCATGTTTAAGGAAATGGTAGGAGAAGCAGTTAGAATGTAGACTGTCAAGATTCATGCTGTGCAGACTGTCAAGATTCATATTTGTACAGTTTTAATAGAATTTGGTTTACTAGCATGTGACACCAGGATCTTCCAGCTAATACTGAGCCTAATTTGAAGACACGGACAGCATAGGAAACAAGGATTTATGCACAAAGTGCTAAGGAAGAAGAGAAATCAGTGTGATACCCTGACTCTGTCCAGGTTTAGAAATGACTAATAAATATTGAAGAGCACCATATATTTTTTGCTTGACCTTTTGGTGGGTCACATACTCACAGTGCTTTCAGCTGTCCTGGCATTCCATGCAGGAGTGGGTAGGGTACACCTATGTTCTGCCATTAAAAATAGGCTTATGAGAAAGAAAATATCATTTTGGAATCTGAACTGAAAGAAAAATACATGTTTTTTGCCACGAGTTGACATAATTTGGCTGTGTTATTAATCTTCATAAAGTTCTACAAATAGATTAGCAATGTGATTCTGCTGGTAGAGGGAGTCTGGTGTATACCTGATAAGCATCAAATCTAGAGGCCTGTGTTTTCAGTGCTGCCTTAATTAGAGACTTAGATTTCTGTGCCTCCAATTACAGGAGTTGTAGCTAGGAGGAGTTCTGCCAGTGCTGGGGGCAAAATGTCAAAGGCAACAGCATGACTTCAGCTGTACCTGCAGAAATCCATGTCTACAGCCACACCTATGGCTGTCTTTCACAGCACAGGTGATGGCATTGCAAAATGCATTACTTGATATGTTCTCAGGCCAGATGTGAAAATAGGAGCCAGATTCTGAAAAGATGAAGACAGAAAACACTGCAAAGCCATGGTCTGTCTTTAGGAATAGTATATGAGATGGTCTTTAACTTCACTTTCCCTGAGGATTCCACATCAGGAGGCCTTCAATCTCTTATGGGTACATAACAAGCTTATTCTGCTGTCCTGCTGACTTCACAGCTGCCGTGGTTTTTACCCAGATGGCAACAGAGCATCATGTGCTCACTCACACATTCTTTCCCATCATGGTGGGGTGGAAAGACAAAAGATAACAAAGTGCCTTGTGGGTTCAAGTAGGGACAGGGAGGAATCACTCAATGATTATGGTCCTGGACAAAACTACTTGACTTGGAAAAAAAAAGCCTGGAAATCAGTTGAACCTGTTACAAATCAAATCAGAGCAGGATATTGAGGAAGGCAACCAGACTTAAAAAAAAAACCCAGACACCTTCCCCCCACCCCTCCCATCTTCCTCATTTCAGCTCAGTTCTCAGTTTCTCTACCTCTGACCTGCCAGCAGTGCAGGGAGACAGGGAATAGGGGTTGCAGTCAGTTCACCATAGATAATCTCTGCTGATTCTTTCTTCTCCAGGTGTGGGACTCCTCACACTCTTCCCCTGCTCCAGTGTGGGGTCCCTCCCATGGGAGACAGTTCTCCATGAACTTCTCCAACATGGGTCCTTCCCGTGGGCTACAGTTCCACACAAACTGCTCCAGTGTGGGCCTCCTCCACAGAGTGCGGTCCTTCAGGAACAGACTGCTCCAGTGCAGCCTTCTCAGAGAGTCATGGTCTTCCTCAGGTGACATTACCTGCTTTGGTGTGGAGTTTTCCATGTGTTGCAGATAGATCTCAGCCCTACTGTTGCTCTCTGTGGGTTACAGGGAGACAGCTGCCATCTCACCATGGGATACAGGGGAGTTTTGTTCCTGAACATCTCCTCCCCTCCTTCTTTACTGACTTTGGTGTCTCCCTGATTGGTTATCTCCTATCCCGCATCCTTTCATCCCACTTCATCTTTCCACTACAGATTTTCCCTTCTTAAATACATTATCACAGAAGTGATTATGATAAGTGATTGGCTCAGCTTTGTCTGGAGATGGGTCTGTCTTGGATCAGGAGGAGCTTTGAGCAGCTTATCACAGAGACCACTACTGCAGCCCTTTCCCCATTAACAAATAACCTGACAACACAAACCCAAAACAATGACCAAAATCCTGGAAACAGGGTCAAGGCTGCACCTACTGCCACAGATGTCTTGCCAGCAAACAAGAAGCTGAGAGGACTCAGGACTGGCCATGCTTCCTCTGCTGTCTCGTCAGTTATTGTGTACTATTGAGATTTGGAGGTATGATACAGGAAAGTGTCTGTGTAGCTTGTGCCCCTTAATGTCCCTGCAGGCTCTCAAAAGGAGCAGCCATGATATAATTTCAACTTAAAAGGCTGTCTTAGGGATATTTGGCGAGAGCTCTTGGGTGCTGCTGAGACACTTGACTTACTTCTGCCACCAATTCAAAACGAATACTGGGCTACTTTCCTGTCTCTATTTGGATTTTAAATCCTGTCTGGATCCTGCTGAAATAATCTCTGCCAGAGACAACTTATCACTAGGTATTACTGAAAAACTCCCTAGGAGCACATTTCTTTCTTTCTTATTCTTGGCCTAGACCAGGTCACAAAAAATGGGAGGAATTCTAAAGAAAATTCCCAGAAGTGGATGCCAAGAACAGTCCTCTTTTTGCCCCTCAGTCTCATCTTTCCCAGGTTTAGAATAAGCAAGCTAAGCATGGTTTTGTTTCACCCACATCCCTGGTCTGTTTTCTAGGAACAAACCAAAAAGTGATGCTCTTTGTGCAGGTAAAATCACCTCCCTGCTTGGAGACAGAATTGGGACAGTATTTGGGTGATGTGGAAGGCTGAATAGACTCTCTGGTCTCCCAGATATCCCAAGTAAAAATACATGGATTGTTACAAGGGAAATCCTTTGTTTAAGAGGTTGGCAGTAGGCTTCTACAGTATTTTAAGTTATATATATGAAAACATATATGTATGTGTGTGTGTGTGTGTATATATATCTGTATAATAAGTATTCCACCTGCTGCCGTTTTGAAAGGCTTTCTGCTAACTAGTTCCATCTTCCTGTCTCCTCCACAGCAAGTCCACGGCCAGGGAACCTGTGTGATACATGAATTTAAGCACTTTTCCATAGCTGCCTCTCCCTGTGGCTTTTGCCAGCTCTGACCATTCAGCAGATCTTTCCTCCAGGGCAGGACCCCAGGAACAGCTGGTAACAGTTCCACCACTCATCCTACCTCCGCTCTAAATCCCTGGACCCACGGTGGAAGCAATTTTTTTCCTCCTCTAGCCTTGTCAAGCACCTGGCTTGCGCCTTGGAGTTTGTGTACTGAGCACTTAACCAGAATCCAGCATAAAGTATTAAATATTTGTAATACATGGTGAATGAATATAAAAGCAGGTGAGGAAGGACTGTTAACAAACCTTCCTCTAGACTAATGGAAAGAAAATGGCAAGAGCAAGTGGAGGATTTTCCTAGAGCCAGTACCAAAAAGCAAAAAGCGTTTGAAGTAAATTAGTGATAAAGGGCTCATTATAGGTACTGGAGAAACTGAAAAAAAATGAGCATGGAAAGTTCCAGCTCCTTAATTTTTAGAGTTAACTCCTGCAGGAATGCTTAGTTTTTTACTTCCTTCAATACTTTAGCAGGATATGCTGTGTTTACAATGAACAGAGGTTTGTGTTCCTTGTAAAGTAGAAGGTGTTTAATTTGTTGAGAAAACTTGTTCTCAGAAAAATCCCTACCTGGTTGGATTTTAAAAGGTGATATTTTTTTTACACGTTGTAAACCATATTTATTAGAAGAAATTGACATGCCCTGTTTTTCCCACCATGGTTTTTAGTTCTTAAAAGTCCAAGTTTTGACACTATCAAAGAGCAGCAAAATGGGCCAAACTTCAGCTGTTTGGGTTACTGGATGGTAAATTCCTCCTGCCTGAAGCAATCAAGGATCCAGTCATGGGGTCTGATCTTTGCACAGGGAGTTGCTGGCCCTTCTAAAGCTCTGTGAGAAGCAATGGGAAACTGTGGTTGCAAAGGTTTGTCGTCACTTCTGACCTTAGACTTGCATTTCAGATATTTTAAACCTGTATAAGGCTTTAAAAAAAAAGAAATTAGCACCATCTACCCAAGAAGCTGAAAGCACACGGCCTATTCAACATGGCAGGAGAAAAGGAATTGCTAGCTATTTTAAAGAAATTAAACCTTAATAATGCCACATTCTTGATTATTCTGTGGCAACTCATTCTTCCCCAATAAATAAACTAAGTCTTAATCCATATAAAATACATTTTGCTGGAATGTAAGAATGCATGGGAAAGTATAAACCATTTACTGAAGGAAACTTGAACTTCCTGTGAAATGGAAATAATCTGAGAGCAGAATATTAAGATCATTCACTGACTATATTCATTGGCCTTCAACTTTTAATTTATGGACAGTCAGAAGAGATGGGAAAGGTGCTAGACATATCCCAGCCACAGTGTGTATATTTCCACTATTGATGCTAAAATCCAAGTTATTTTTAAAGAGGATTGGTGCCTTCAGCTCACCTTCTGCTTTTAATAAAAATAGCATTTTCACAGAAAGAGCAATAATGCCTTCCTTTCATTCCTCCAGATTTGGATTTTGCTTTAGACTTCACTCTTGGAGTAGGCAAAAGGTGGAAGGTAAGGCTTCCTAATGGTTGCTTTTATGCCTAGCCATGGCAGTAAAATCATACTCCTTTTATATATCTGTAAACATATATATATACACACATAAAATGTACCATAATCTCTTTAAAGGTTAGGAGAACATTCCATGAGTTATTGATGTGGTGGAGATACACTGTATAGAGTGTGTATGTGCTCCAGACATAAGGAAGTTGATGGAAAGACGATGATGTTCCTCGGAGACAACTGGATCAGGCTCCATATGATTAAAGAAATAGGTTAAATATATCTGTGACCCTAACTCACTAGGTGTCAGGAACATAGGAAATGTGGTTCAGTGTTTTTCTTTGGTTAAATTTCACTTCTCTATTGGGCACCCAAAACAAAGCTTTTAAATTCTGTGCACTTACTGTAGAGATTAAATGCTTATACCAGAAGAAAAGCCATCTGACCAAAGATCAGCAAAGACAAATACTATTATCAGCAATATAATCCCAACTTGACAAAAAATACAAAAGTTAGGAAAACCCCTCAATGGTGTAGAGATTTGGAAAAACTATGTGAAAGAACCCTCCCAAAATACTCCCAGAAAGATGAATCAATTGAATGCAAAGCACTCTGGGTGCAACAGTAGGACATACAAGAGGAGGATTTCTGTTACCCAAAGCTGCCTCCAAGAGCCTCTGAACATTGCAGAGTGGTAAGGTCATTCTCATTGCCTCTGACAGTGCAGTTACAGGGCATCAAACACCTCAAGCTGGCTGCAAAGGAATTCCCTAGACAACCTCAGGAGGTCCCTCTCCACCTCAACAATTCTGTATTTATGTAATTTATGGCATCTGCAGGAGGTCTAGAATTTCTGCATTGTAGCATTGAGCAGCAATTCCTTGTCCTTTTAGGCCTGCCTTGAGACAGTGCTACGTGGGTCCTGCTGTTAAGAAGGTGATTTGCTGCTGGATAATCACCAGAGCTGACAAAGCAACATGCTCTGCTGCTTAGATGCCTGAAGGAAACCCATCTAAGTGAAGGAAGTCCATCTAAGTGGAAGTCAGGTCTCATTTAGGCCTTTTGGCAGCTTTGCCTATGTTACTAAAGCCATGGAATTGTTGAAGTTGGTAGGGAACCAGGGATCTCTGGTTCAACCACACTGCTCAAATCAGAGTCAGCTGGAGCAGGCTGCTCAGGGCTGTATTTGCTTGGATGTTGGATATCTCCAGGGATGGAACATCTCTGGGCAATCTGTTTGACTACATTCACAGTAAAAAAAAAGAAAAAATAACCCAGGTGTATTTTTTAAAGTTTCAGTGGAATTGCTGTGTTTCAATTTGTGTCTGTTGCCTCTTGACCTGTTATTGGGCACTGCTGAGACCACGACTCTGTCATTTTAGCTTTCCCCATCAGATATTTATACACATCAGTGAAATCCTCTTGCACCTTCTCTTCTCCTGGCTGAGCAGTCCCAGGTCTCTCAGCCTCTCCCAGTGTGTCAAATGCTCCAAGCCAAGGCTGAGACTCTCTTCAGATGTTCATGACTCTCATACTGCAGAGATCAGCACTGGAAACAGTACCAAGATGTGTCTCACCAGTGCTGGGCAGGAGAAAGGGTCACCTCCCTTGGCATGCTGGCAGTGCCCTGCCCAGTGCAGTCCAGGAGGCTGCTGGCCTTCTTTGCTGCAATGGCACACTGAAATGGCTCATAGAATCACAAAACCATAGAATGATTTGGACTGGGAATGATTTGGACCATTTAAGATCATGTAGGTCAATCCCCAATACCATATGCTGAGATATCTTTTGCTAGTTCAGGTTGCTCAAAGCCTCATCCAACTTGACACTTCCAGTAATGAAGAACCCATGGTTGGTTTAGTGTCCACCAGGACTCCCAGGGCCTTTTCTGCAAAGCTTACTCTCCTGCTCATGGACCACCAGACTGTACTGGTGTCTGGGGTTATCCCTCTGTGGGGGCAAGACTTTGCATTTTGCTTTGTGGAACCTCATGAGGCTCTTGTATGGCCAACTCTCCAGCCTGTCCAGGTCCCTCTAGGTGTCAACATGACCCTCAGAGACATCAGCCACTTCTCCCAGTTTTGTATCATTTGCAAACTTGCTGAGGGTGCACTCTGACCCATCATCTCAGTAGAACACTGATGAAGATGTTAAAAATCCTACCAAGCTGTGATTGTTTTCCAAGATGATCAGTGTGGAAATAGGACATGTAGGACACACATCCGTAATCTGTGCCTCTAAGGATCAAATAACACTTCACAGGCTCCTTGATAGAAACCTCCAGATCCTCTTGCAGGGGGAGCAGTAGCCTTAGGTCACCCCAGTATACTCAGGATTGACAGTAAGAGCAATGTCTCCCTCCAAGAAATATACCCACAGTGCTGGGTCCACATTGAGTGACACTGCAATGGCAGGGCAGAGTGAACCCAAACAGGGTCCTGGGAGACTCATGATGTTAACCAGCAGGGGAGGAGACTGAGAACTGCACTTTCCATATGTCAGAGGGACTTTTTGACATGTTATATTTTCAAAGCAGTAGAAACATAACTGGTGTGTTGGAGACAGGCAGCCAGTCACCAGCACGCTGAAAGTAAAGGGAAGGAGAGGAGGAATAAGGCAGATGTGTGGGCTTTTAAGGCCAGAGATTGCTGGAGGGCAGATTTTGGTGGGAGGCTTGGTGGGAAGTAACTTTTGGTTGGCTGCTGCTATTTATTTTGGTTGTGAGTTTAGTGAAAAAAAGCTTTCTTTTAAAAAAACCAAAACCCAAACACAAAGCCCATTTTTTATAAATGCACCCTTATTTTTATAACTGCATACTTGAATCTTATTAACAGCTTCTCATTCTAAGAGAAATGACCCTTTGTGGCTGCAAATGTTGTCTAAGTACTCAGATAAAAATAAAACAGTTGAAACTATTTAGGAAAATGAATGGGATAGAGGATGAAACCTTCCCAAAAAATAAACTGTAAATTACATCCTCTTGTCATAAATCTACTTTTCCAGGTGGTTTTCTGCACAGTATCCTCCAAAGACATTAGCAAATGCTAAGGAATTCATCTGTAATTATTGGACACTTTGTCCTGCTACCACTTGTCTTGGAAGTCCTCTGTTATACAGGCCATGTAGGACACATCTGGCTCCTTTCTCACCGGCCCTCTGGAATACTGCTTCTGACCAAACAACAAATCCCGACCCTCCTCCAGTCCCAGGTCAGACCCACACAGGTGCTGGGATGATGAGTTGGGAGGATCACTGCTCCTGTGCAGGACTGGCTCAGTCTGTGTGAACTTAGCCTGGGCTGTTAGCTTATGCCCTCTATAAATCTTAGGCCTTGTCAGCTGTAACTACTGTGCTTAATACAAGGAAGCCACGAAATGCAAAGCGATTTCAGCAAAAGCCACTTAGGGACAGAATACTGTTGGACCTAGGAGTCAGTTTTGTTCTGAGTTTTGTGCAAAGCTGTGTGTGTAAGCACCAGTGTGAGCTCTTGACAAGAAAATTGTACAAAATAACTTGCCAGAGGCTTGCAGTTTCTGTCTGTATACATTTCTGTGGTGAAATTCCATACCCACTGGCCAAGTCAACTTGTAGTCAATGCTGCTTTGGAAAGACTCCTTGCAGAGGCACACTTCTATACTTCCTGAGACATCTGCACAAGGGGTATCCTGGTTCTGCTTTTCCTTCTGTGACACTCAGTGCCTTGGAGCATCATGGAGTCAAAGTCATCATGAAAAATACCTTTTGAGCATTCCAGAGCGATGTGGTATCATATAAATGCTGAGCCTTAGAGCAGAAAAATCAAGAAACTCTTTGTGCAAATGCAGTTTTCTAGCCTCTTTCCCTCTCAAGGCTTCTAACTAGCCTAGGTGAGGAGGTGCTTTGGAAAAGCCAGAGCATGTTAATGAATGCATTAGATATTTGCATGCCTAATTTCTGTCCCTAATAATAACAACAATCCCTTAAATATCTAAAGGCTGACTGTACAATGGGATCTTTGTTCAAATAAAAAAACACAGAAGGATCACTACTGGGGCCATCACCAAATACTCTGCAAAAGAGCAATGAGGTGTCAGGGCACCATAGTGTGGCACACTATGGAGAGAACTTCCTCTTGTCCCCATGAGGTCCTGCATGAGAGAGCTGTTAGAGAGCAGGCAGACATTCTCTGAGAGAGCCCTAGAGCATTTCATGGTCTCTTTCCTAGTGAGTCAACAGATGGAGTCCATCTGCAGAGTGGCAGAGCAGACACGAGCTCAGGATTTAGAGAAGCATGTCTTTGTTAATGGAAGAAAACTAATCAATAGCTTGTGCCTTGCTTGATAGTGCAGGAGTTCACACAAGTTTCACGAGGCACTGCAGGCAGCATCTGAGATGGAGTCTTTTTTCTTGAAGGAATTGTTCCCTCATAAAGGGTGTCTGTGGATACACCCCACACATTCTCTCACATCATGATGTAATTCTCAGTGAGTTCTGCAGCAGCCTGAGGGAAGAATTCACCTGATTTAGAACTGGTCTCCATGCCAGGCCTTCCAGTATTGCTCAAAACCACATGAAATTCAAAAGGAAGACCAGATGCCAACAAGGAGAGTGAAATAGCATATTGACTACTGCGTTGCACCCCAGCATCACCTCACATCAGTGAGGGTATGGGAAACACTGTCCTGGACATGGCAGTATATGTACAATCCTTGCGTGTAAGCAGGTGTGTGATGAGAATGAATCGCTATGATGAGCATAGTGCCCCGTACTATGGGAACTCCTCTGAGATTGAAGTGAAATACTGCACAGAACTGTCCAAACTAGGAATAGAAAGAGAAGCACATGTAGCAGCAACTGCATTTTAGTAATTTGTTACATGCTTCCTCATCTCTTGAGCCCTTTTCCAGTGTGTTTTGTCACATGGTGCCTTTAAAATGAATTGGAAATTAGCTCACAGTAGTGTCTCCTGGCCTTGGCACTGGGGCACCTTACCTGCCTCTCACTCTGAATCTAGAATCAAGAAACTCCATTTTAGATGCTGAGCACCCAGATTTAGATACAGCAACATGCACAGCAGTGTTAATTCAGGCCTCTAAGGAGCTGGCCCTTCATGACTTAAAAAAGCAATGGGATTTTTAAGACATCACATCACATGCATGGTTTTAAAAATATGCCCCCAGTTGAACTCATGCAGCAGCTGGTACTGCTGATACACTACATATTCTTGATAAAGTTTTCTGTTTCGCTGTGTATAAAACCTGTGAAGGACTATTTGAAAGGTGAACTATAGTCTGCCTTCCTAGTGGCAGCATAGCTTTCTTCCAGCATCCTAGAAATAAGCAACAGTAGATCTCAGGCCAAGTGTCATATGAGGTAAGAGAGACGATCTGACATAATTTTTTTCTTAGAAACTTTCAGTGTTGAAAGCCTTTAAACTTTGGCACTTTTCCAAAATCCACAATTCCCACCAAAAAACTAGAAGATATCTAAAAAAGAAGTCCCTTTCCAGGAATGACACAAACAGAAATGAATACAGTGAGAGGAAAAAAATCTCCCACTGTTCAGGACAGATTAGCATTTGCATTTCCCTTTTAACTTAAAGGGCATTGGGGATTTGGCCACGTGTTCTACTGAGTCTTAGAGAAATTATGATTTTCCAATTACAATCCTCAGACCTGAGTTCTGCTCTTCCCACAACTGATTATTTCTCAGAAGTCACATTTTTCATATTTCAGTTTGGTTTCTTTGATACTGAACTAGCTGAAGCCAGGAATCTGGAAAACTAAGACATCTAGCTCTGAGGAAAGTATTTTCCCCTTTTCTGCACTTACCAAAATTCAGTAATTTACCAAAACTTGTCATCAACACAACATTTTCTACCCAGGCAAATTCCAGCAAGGTTGATCTGCCCTCTCAACTCTGAATCTAGTCAGGAAACTCCACTTTGGTTGTATTTTACAGCGTCCATTTAGGCCACTTAATAGGAAAGAATCTGCTGCTGCTGCTGCAAAAAAAAAGTGATAGAGCTTTGATTCGGTTCACATTTCCAGTTCATTTGTTCGTGGCTTTCACAGAGATGAACTGTTTTTCTTTCCCTTTGTGAAGTTTATTATACTGTGGGCAAAACATCAAAGGGAGAGCTGGACTGAGCTGTAGAGGAAGCCACAAGGGGCAGATTATTGCACTGGAACAGTCAGTATTTTTCAAATGCTAAGGATAGGAAATATTTTAAATCCTTTTTACCCCTTGTCTGCTGGATGTGCTGCTCAGTACACCCTGCTTGTGTCTGTGGAGAGAGCTGTGAGCTCCCTTTGGGACAGATCCCCTTTGTGGGGCCAGCAGACCAGGATGGGACATGTAGCAGCATCCTTGGGAGAGAAGCAGCAGGTGGAGTAACATCTAAAATTGCTCTTGGCAGCAGGCTCACCTGAGACTGAATCTGGGGACAGATCTCAGTGCACTGTGTGCCATGAGAGAAGTGGCAGAGTCATCCAGACTGGTAGTGACTATGAACACTATCAATGACATCATAGTCCAAGAATTTAACCATGTTCTACAACTATTAAAATTTTAACCTATAGCCTGTCAAGGATACCCTATAGTGGTTTGGTAATGGAAGACAAGGACTGGAGGGGAAAATGGTCACCACCTGAAGTTTATTGATGGTTGTTGCCATGTAAATGCAAGTCTCCTTTATTCACCATGGTACAACTTCAGCGTCTGTGTGTGTTTGTGAGACATTTTAGCCTTGATGAGAGTGTGGTGCTCAAGGATATCTTTGTTCAGTGGGAGAGGTGAGTTTGGACCCCTTAGGTGAAATGAGGATGAAAAGACCAGTAACTCAGAGGAGAGTTTTTATCATGGAGTGATATATGAAAAGGTAAAATGAAAAAGACTTCTCCTCAGACCTTGTTTTAGGTGGAATTCTTCCCCTTCTAGCTACAGGCTTTGTTTATGTGTGTTACCAGCACAATAGCATGAGCTAGAAGGTCACTTGTCTCCCTTTGGATTTACATGACATTATTGCTAAAGCCAGCAGGCTGGAAAATGAAAAGCCTTCCAGGTCTGCCTCGTCTCCTGTTAAAGACAATCCAGGAAGCCATGCAGCCAGAGTTATACCGAATTCTGTGGCTACATGCTACCCTTTGATGCACATTCTGCTAAAAGATACTCTCTGAGGGAGGTGTGTTATTGTGAACTTCTGTGAAACACTGGTGATGGAAGTCTGTTCCCTCCACCCATTCCCATATGCTCAGTCTTTCTTGGAGAGCCATTGCTCTCATCACCAGAGTTGTCCTTCACAATTATGGTAAAGAAAATCAAAGTGTAATGGTTAAAAAAGAACTTTAATTACAAATGTAAGACACCCAGCCAGCATGAGCTGGTATAGCTGGATAATCCAAGACGTCTGCCTCACAGCAGCAGGAGAAGAGGTCCTCAGCTCCAGACCTCCAGGAAGGCAGCACATATGCTCAGGGAAGGGGAGAATTTTAAAAGTGTGAAATAATTCTGTCATCCAGACAATCTGAAAAGCAAACCACATTCTCACTTACTTCAGGAAAATGCCATTTAGATTGTAACAGAGAAAAGTTGGTCATAACAATACAAGCATTTTTCAGCCATGAAATTTTGTCCAAAAAAGGCAGCATTCCTTTGGTGTCAAGAGGATTTCTTTGATGTGAAGGGTTAAAGATGCTATGGCTAGAGCAGGAAATGTTGTCTGTCATTAGGGAAATTCAACACTTTCCCTTGAAAGCCTTTTTCAGTTGCTTATATTTCCCAGATTTTAAACCAATTAAATTTCATTTCTCCACGCTGGTTTCTTGGTTTTTGCTGAATAAACTGGGAAGTTTTCATCTTTCTAAAAGAGTAACTGGGAAAAACTGCTTTGCCTGTATTGAACAAATAATCCTGTTAACAGTATTACTAAGCAGTTGTGTGATTTGCAAGGGAAAGGCAGGTGCCTGACCACCTCTGAAGCTTCTCACTCAGCAATAGTGGCATGCATAGTAGCAGAGTGTAAACCCTTGGTTACCTGAAGTCCCACAGCTCTGCTCAAGTCAGTTGGAGGACCCCATCCCACTCTTGTGTCTAACCCAAATAATGGGTCAGTTAAGGCTGGCAACACAGAAGAGTATAAAAAGACATGAGGACTGTGAGAAGAGGCAGGGGTGAGGCATATTGGGACTGAAAGCAATACATAGAGGAAACTAGGATTATACTAATAAACCTCTCCCCTCCACCCCTAAAATGATGTAGCAGAGGGAGTGGCTGAACCAGGATGATATAGGGGACTGGGAAGGGAATTAGATGATGGATACTGCAAATGGATAAGGAAGTGTGTGTGTGTTTACAAGCATGAGCACAAGCATACAGTCCCTGCAGAACTGTAGAAGAAAAGATAATGAACCAGGGAAGAAAAAAACCAAAAAAAAAACCAGGACAGAAAGTGTTAGGAGATAGCAAGAAAATGTTGTGAATCTTCTTTTTCAATAACCTTGCACATAGGCCTGGTTTTGACAATGAGCTTTCAGCTTGTCACTGCTGAAAAATGTGTTTGGGGAAAGTTTGAAGAGCATTACTAAATGGTGAGGTAGAACTTTCTCAGCTGACTTGGGCATCTTGTATTGTATCCATTAACTATTCCCAAAACTATGCATAAGAGCATGACCTGATTTTACCTCTTGCTCTTCAATTGCCTTGTGAAAGAGCAGGAGACCACTTATTTATTTGTACCAAATCAAGCAGCTCAGTTTATGCTAGCACATACAAGTTGTACCTTTTCCTAAAAATATTCATTTGCCTGGCTTGCTTTTAAACTATCTGCTGGCTTCAGCCTGAGGGTGAATTCGTAGCAAGAACAACTATGTAGGTGAGGCTGTATCCCAAAGGGGAACTTTGCCATTTGGAGGAAGCACAAATTGCATACAAGAGATGGCCTTTGGGTCATAGAATCTATGAAGATCACACCATCACAGAATCTATCAAAGGGTCACACCAGGCAGCTTCTAGCCCACTGCTCTGTTTCCAATGGTGGCAAGAGGAGATTCTGTTTAGGAAGAACATGTGAAGGTGGTTGTTAGGTGCAGCCCTTTCCTGTTGTAGCAGAATCCACAACTGTTGGATTCAGGATACTGGAAGGTACGTTCCTGCCTCATTGTTGTAGCAGAAAGACTCATTAATTTGTCTAATTCTTTTTTGAACATGCTAATACTGACTGCCTCCACATGATCCTGTGTTGGCAAACTCCAGGGCTTCACTACCCACTGAGTAAGCAAATGCTTTCTTTTCTCTCTTTTAAACTGATCTTTTGCTAGTTGCCTCAAGTATCCCCTAGATCCCATACCTGGTTCTTGTAAAGAAGTTATATGTTTGGCTTAACCAGAACATTCATCATTTTGCAAGTAATGATTACACCACCTCATCATTGCCTCCACTCCAAAGTGGAGTCCCTATCTTTTCAGCTTATGTAAGGCAGCAGCTTCAACACCTCAACTATTTTTGCTGCCCTTTAACTCTACCACAAGAACACACCAGTTTTTAATGTAGCATCAACATTACACCCTCTGTCCTGTTCCTAATAACTTCCTTATGAGTTCCAATGTTTTATTAGTTTTTGTTTGCCATTGCATATGCTGATGATTTCAGAGAACCACCAGCAATGGCTCTGGGATCTCTTTCCTAAGTTGTAACTCTCAGTTCCAAGTCTGATACAGATAATTTTTTCCTAGATGCCTTGTCCTGGATTTATCTACATTAAAAGTTCATCTGCCACCTTTGAGCCAACTCAGTTTGGTGACCTCCTCATGGCCTGCACAGAACTCCACTGTCTGAAAGAATTTACTATCTTTTGCAAACTCTGCAATGGCAGTGACTCCATGGTATGAGCTGGTTCAGCTGCCATTTTAAATTATTTGGTTAAGTTTTATAACTCCCTAGAAAAAAAAATCCGTCCAAAATCCTTTTAAGCTGTAGAGGCCAGTTTCCACTTCCCTGATTTAGTGGAGCTTCATGCATTTCAATCATAAATAATTTATAGAGGTTAATAAAAACAACTGTGTCTTGTAGGGAGAAGAGTGAAGGATATTGCCCCCAGCTGCTTCTTAGCTCCTCAGAAAAGGGACTTGCTTAATGTTATTGTCCTGGGATTGTGCTTGATAAATATGAGATCTGTAATACAACCATACTGACAGAAGTATGTAGTGTATGGTGCTAAGTTGGTGCTATGTCTGCTTATATAAAAAAGATGAAAACGTAAGCCCTGTCTTTTCAGATGAATTATATAATTTATAATGAGTCTTCCTAATTGCACTCCTGGGAACTTTGCTCATTTAGAAATTACGGTATACAGAAGTCCTGAGGTACAGCTGACAAAGAGTGTCTCTAAAGCAGGAGTGGGAGGAAAGCTTTCTGGGGTTGCTGCTCCATCTACTGGTACTAATTGGCCTGATCGCCTCCTTGTAGTCACTGGCTACAAGTCTCTTGTTTTTTCACAAGCCACTGGTCTTTAGGGAAAAAAGCTATGGTGTATAGCAAGGAGGTAAATTCACCATGAATCAC
Organism: Urocolius indicus; assembly: GCA_013401255.1. Lineage (NCBI taxonomy): Eukaryota > Metazoa > Chordata > Aves > Coliiformes > Coliidae > Urocolius > Urocolius indicus. Next base: position 163,577 of record WBNH01007866.1, on the reverse strand, counting down.
TTCTCCTGATACCCTTTCAGCTAGCAGAGGTACTCAGATCTCTGAGACATCACTGTAACTTGGTGATATTATAGCAGTCCTTTGTCTTAGGAGTTTTATGTGATGTTGTACCTCATTTACCCTGTCCAACATCGTCAGACCTAAACCTTTCACAGCCCCTAAGTCAGGTCCCCCAAAATAATGAGATTCTACAAGTGCTGGATTTTTATCTTATAGTCTTCAAAGTCTGCCATGGCCACAAAGGCTACTTTTCCCTTAAAAATATTCCAGCAGTAACTTATCCCAGCAGCAGGATCCTTAAGAGAAAAAGCAAATGACACAAGGCCAAGGAATTTGTAATATCGTTTGTTTGAAAGGTCAGCTCTATTCAGTGCTGAGGGAAACTTCTCTTTTTCACTTCCATTAGTGAAATTCCTTGCTGGCAACTAGAACTCAAAAGAAGTTGCATTTATATAACTGAAAGAAGAAATTGTCCTCTTGTTCCACATGAAATGTCTCTCTGAGGTAGCTCTGTCTTTTTCTAGGAACATTTGCTCCAGCAAAGTCTCAGGCTTGTTGTTTGGCAATTTCATTATTAGATATATTTACTTTTTATTGTAGGTCAGTGACTGACCCTTGGACTTGGCCCAGGGACAGCTGTCACTGCTGTGGGAAGGTCAGGCATGTCTATGAACACAGGTGCCACCTTTGTCCAAGTCCTTCTCCTTTCTGTCCCCTAGCCAATCCAGGCCTCATGGTTATTGGAGCCAGGGAGTGAAGAGGAAGTGAACTACTAATGTCCAAGCTGGGAGGTGGACCTGGGAACCAGAGAACATTTTCCCTTCTCCTCTGCTCCTGAATTTTGGGTTAAAGCATCTGGTGATGATTCACCTTGCCTGTTCTCCAACAGCCCAAGGTTCTAAGCTGGCCCTACAGGTTCCCCAGGGCGTCAGATCCCAGGCCAAGGTATTTAGAGTTTGAAAAACACGTATGTTAAGGAGCTAAGTGCTGGATTCAGTGCCAAAATTTATACAAAATAATAATGTAGCCAGGTACTAAGACTGTATCCTTTTCTAATCAGTGGGTCTCCCACTCCATTTCTCCTTTTGCTATAACTTTCTAAGTTATCTTGGTGGAATCATCATGAGCCCATCTGTGCCCTTTACTTCCAGGACATGCAATTTGGGAATAATAAGACCTGTGATATCATCAATTACATTATTAATTTGTGCTAAAGTATATTATATTAAAGTATATTTCCAGTTGAATAGTAATGACAAAGCAGAATGGCTGTAGTCCTTTGTGTGTTTATAGAAACAAACCACTTTTCGCCTCATTAGTTTGTCTTGTAAATTGTATTGAACCTAAACCAACACCTGTAACAAAGTAATATTAAAAGGCAATCACTTGTGGGCACTGCAGGTAGAACTGCCCAAGCGTGTAATCAGATCACCAGGAAGCCCCAGCACCTTTGTACAGGGCAACGGGGCTGTGTGAGGTCCTTGCTTTGCAGCAAGGGGAGTGCAGAAGGATCCTCTTCTCTGCAAGGAACCTCTTTGGGCCTGTTCTGATCTGCTGTTCGTTGTGGTATGCCACTGGTCCAAGTGACAGAGGCCACACCTTGCCGAGAAGACCAGGAAAAAGGAGATTAAAATAACCAGTAATTCTTTTAAGAAGAACAGTAATGCTGCAGTTGTGTATGGATCCACTGGGCTCAGTCCTTGCACAAGAACCGCTCTGGAGTCAGGTGCAAGACACTGAAAGTGCTGGACACAAATGCCTGAGTATTTTGTCCACAGTCTCCAGTATCTTTGTAGATATTTGCAATAATCTCCCAGCAAGAAAAGTGTTAAAACCACACCTAGACATAATCTGACTCGATCATTGTGTTCCTTTGAAAGGTGGCTTGACAAGTTATTTGCCAAAACTTAGCTCAGGTTTCTGAACAGAAAAGTGCTGTGTCCCAGCAGGCTTAAGACAGGTAAAATTTTGCTAATGCCAAGTATTTAGGGCTCAAACACAGTGTATAGGAGGAAGCAGCTGAAACCTGAAGATTCCTGAGGACCTGTTTCTGGTGCTAAGATGCAGGAGGCAGATCAACACCTCTAACAGGAACTCTTTGTAACCTGTTTACAATTGGATAATCAAAATCAGGACACCCAGAAACTATGATGTTTGATCTAGGATGCCAGTTGGGCACGTTAAACCTCCCTTTGACTCATAATCCTCCAGAAACATTCTACCTTTTAACTTCGTGCAAGAGTAACACCAGCATGACAGAGACAGAAGTGGATCAGGGCAGGTACAATCTACACCATCCTGCTTCTTCCTCGCCCTCAGTGGGCAGTGGTATGGGCTGCTGGGTAGGGCACCAACTTCTCCCTTGAGAAACCAGGTTTCCTTTTCCTGGTCCACTGCAGGTCTTCCCTGTGAGGCCTTCAGTGAGCAAGTCATTTAGAGTCTCTGTTTCTGAGTTTCCCACCTGTGAAACGAGAACAGCACTCTTTCTCTTTCCAGGAGCACCTTTGAGGATAAACACAGTAAATTCTGAGCTGCTCAGGTCAGAAAGGGGTTTAGGTAAGCACCACAATGGACTAAAATAAACTGAACTCAGTGGGAGAAAAGGTAACAGTCATACTGAACTAAAAAAGGAAATATGAAGTGCTTTCCATTGCTGTTTACTGATTTTAATACATCATAGAATCATAGAATGGTAGAGGTTGGAAGGGACCTATAGAGATGATCTAGTCCAACCCCCCTGCAGAAGCAGGTTCACCTAGATCAGATGGCATAGGAACATGTCCAGGTGGGTCTTGAAGACCTCCAAGAAGGAGACTCCACACCCTCCCTGGGCAGCCTGTGCCAGGGCTCCCTCACCTGAACAGGAAAATAGTTTTTTCTTATATTTAAGTGGAACTTTTTGTCTTCCAGCTTCATCCCATTACCCTTTGGGGACTACGGCTTGATAGGACAGGATGGGATTCAACAGATTTACTTTTTCTTCTGATGGTTTTCTTGGTGTTTCAACAGAGACCTACATGTCATGACCAATTGTACAGAATCCAGCTGAGACATACAATATGCTCTCAAGCTTTTTCTTTTTGTAAGACCGAAAAGAGCCATGTCCTATTTGCTTCTCACTTTGAGAAGCGGTGACTCGCTGTTGTCTGCAGACAAGACCTGGGAAGCTTCCTGTGCACTTGGGCAGCCTGACAACCAAGCCTGAAACACACTGGGACACTGGTGTCCAGAGAACTAACTTCACAGTAAATAAAGATGGAACAAACGAGCTACCAGAGTTTTAAGGTCTCTTTGTTTCAAGTTCAAATGGGAAAATGACGAATGTCACCATTTGCTAAAGTTATAAAGCAAATGCAAAATGCAATGATTAGAGGACATGCAAGGGGAGTCAGCCTTGTCATCTGTGTTTAAAAGCTCGAGAAAAAGAAGACACCGGTCTAGTGCTTTTGCTTTACCTTTCTATGAAGGTCAGAGAGTTGTGTGTCACCAGTTCTGCTTCTCTCACATTTTATGGCTGTTTTACAGTTGCATTTTAAGTCACTGTTTTACAACAGTGTATTTTTTCTCGTGTCAGGACTTAAAATCTGACAGAAAAACCCTGAGAATCTGTACAGACTGATCCTGTATGTACCAATAACTGCTGCTGTCACTTTATTTCCAGGCATTCACGAGGACAGAAGCAGTCGGGACTCCCGTGAAGCACTTGCTGCGTGTTATCTGAGCCCGTTCTAGCAGAGTTTTAGCTTTCTAAAACATATCCTTTCACTTCTCTTTAGCAATAAGCTGTTCCTTCTCTTTGCACCCTTTGAAGGAAAGCCTCCTCAGAGAGAGCTTATTTACTCGCAGCTACTACACTGTGGTATCCAAGATATCAAGAAGTATTTTCTAACTCTAAGAGGAGGGACCTGCACGATATTTTAAGATACTCCTGCACTGCAGTTTCACATCGACACATTTGATGAAAACACTATTTGGCAAATGTGTTCTCACTCCTTTCACCTGAAATTCATTGAGGTAAATGACCTCACTATGTCCTCCCCTCCTCCTTTCATTTTTTCGGAGAGGACTAAGCTCGTGTTCTTCAAGGTCATAGGCTTGGAGGAACTTTTGTATGGGGAAGAGAGAGAAGCTTGCATGTTTCACCTTTCATACCTGTGCCAAGGTTTATGTGTTGTTTCCACATCACTCCTGCATTCAGACATCCCTGCATGCACATACTGTTTCTGAGTCACACTTGCTTTTTACCTCCCTGTCAAAGGAATATGAAATTAACTATTGGATTTTTTTCCTTCTTTTTTTTTTTGGTGAAAGAATGTGACTGCTTTTTCTTGTGTGTCCTTCCTTAGCTCTTCCTTAAAGTACAGTAATATTCCTTGCATACTAACAGAAAACTTCCTCTTTTTCCCCTTTTTAGCTATGAAAGCCGCTCTTCATGACTGTAGTTCTGACTTTTTTCTCTGCCCTTTGTTTGTCTTTGACACTTAAGAAGGAAAGTTCAGCCTTTCCTCACTAAACAAACAGTTTCCATGCAACACTAACCACACTTTGCTATCTGGATTTCTACAAGCAGCTTAAGAGACTTCACTTGCACCCACCAACCACAATTTTTACACCTTGGGTTTGAACTCTGAAGTTAGACACAAACACCACCTGAACCTGGACAGCTTTTTTCATTGACACCATGAGTGGGATTCATATTTTGTAGATTTAAACAGGCCAAAAGCTGAGACCTCCACCTAGGTGGCTGCAGATGGTAGCTGTGGCAGGCACAGTCTGGGGTGGACAGTGTTGCAGGATGGAGACACCGCTCCAGGGATCAGCATCCACCTGCCACAGCCTCGTGGCTGACCTCCTCACCGATGTTCCTGCTGCCTCACCTGGCAAACCACTACACACCACAAGCACTATGTCATTTGGCCTCCTCAAGGAATTTTGCTGCTAATTTTACATGTCCACTCTCAGGTCATTCAAAGTTGCAAGGTAGTTTTTTGATACCTTCCAAAGACAGAATTAATAACCAGACTACTGCCATAAACATATTAAGTAACTTTAATGCTGCTTGGCTAAGTCTTTGTTACATACATTCATCCATATACTCCAGTGAAAATGTATTTTGTACAATATGAATTATTTTTAAAAGTATATGGCTCTACATAAAATGGTCACAAAACAAGTTTCAATGCAAGGAGAGAATTAGAAAAATAAATCAGTCAGAGTACAAAACCTTTGGGAGAGAAAACTTTCCAAAAAGATGTTGGAGAATGTGCCATTGCAGTCACTCAGGTCAGCTGAGTGGTTCTGGTGGTCAGACAGACCAGCATGAGCCTGTCCTGGGTCAGCAGGGACTGCAGGACACTGCTGAGGGTGGCTGGCTCTCAAGAGCCTGCTGCCTGACAAGTCTGGTGAAGTTACCTTCAGAGTATACACCCTTGTTGGCTCAAGGAGAAGAGCAGGCCTGGGAATGAAGAAAGCTCTCTCTTCCCTTGCCTGACCACTGCAGAACACTCAGGTGCACTGGCAAAATGCAGTGAGCATGTTGTTTTACGAATGACAGGGAACCTTTGTTCTGCCAGGTTATCAATTTGGCACTAATCACAGGAGCAAAAATTATTTACCAACATTATTAAAAAGCCCAGTTTCACCATCTGCAAGATGGCATGAGTGAGAGGGAGCAGAGCACAGTGCTAAGCTTTAGCTTTGTCCAATTCGTTTTCTAAACATAATCTATAGAGGATATTCAAGATGGGTGTAATCGAGTTTCATTTGTGCCAAAAGCAAACCTCACAGTGGGTGGATTGCTTTGCATTCCACTGCTTCAGTAAGATGCTGCACAGGCATCTGTCCAAAAAACACACCTTTATACCACCGCAGGTTTAGAATGCAACAAATAACACCTTGCAAGAATTGAGGTCAGACATTATTCACCATTTGGTAACATTCCATTCAAATGAAATTGACTCACAACACCAAGTAACAAATGTAGCACTTGGAGTAACAAAAACAAAGCTGTACTCCAACAAGGTAAAACAGTGCAAAAATTCCTGTTAAACAAAAATATACCACCTATATACACACAACACAAACGCACTGTTTTGTTTTGCACTATAAATAGATCCAATAAAGCAAAGTACCTAAAACTAATGAAGGGCTGACTGTCAGTCCTCAGCAGTTTCCATCTACTAAGGAACAGGGTAAGCTTTCAGGATGAGATGCCCAGAGCTGGATATGGCTATAGAAAAATATCAAAAGATCTCACTGGATGGATACTGAAAATATTTTCCCTGTACATTGAAGTTCATAATATATTACTAAATTGGTATCACCAAGTCAGCTTGGGCTCTGATCACATAAGGAGCAGCACACAAAAGCCCCAGAGCCCTGTGAGGATCCTCAGGGCTATTTCTGCATGGAACACACTGGAACTCTGCAAAACACTTCAGCTTTAATCCCAGGACCTAACAAAGGGGGAGCTTTTTAGCTGCCTACACAGTTAACATTTTGTTTTAGCTTCAATCTTCTTCCTCTTCTGACGTAGCAGTAGAATTCTGTTATCTGCTAATGACACATCTATTTGTCCCTGAACTCTGCCATACCACACAATGGGCATGCTTCTCGTGAGTACACAAGTCAAAATTAGAAAGGGAAGAGATGCAAACTTGTTTTCTGTTAAGGAAATCCTGATTAGGGCTTATTTGCATTTCAGCACTTTAAAACAGGTTTTAAGGAAAAAAAAAACCAAAACAAACAAACAAACAAAAAAAAGTCTTTTTGGGATTTAGATGACAGTAAAACAGACAAGTAGAGTTAATTTGATCTGAAGTGGAACACTCAGGCATCAGCATCTCTCCAACTGCTATAGTCTCCATCTCCTTAGTGCCAGGGCTGTGCTGCAACCGTAACAAACAGCTGTTGCAAAGGCAAAAATCTAGAGGAGGAGGAGAAGAAAACAGGAAAAAAAATGAATCATCCATTAGATTGCTCTACAGTTCTTTTTTCTATTCTAAATAAATACATGAACACAAATGATTCCTAAGTTACCTCCCCCAGACAAAATGCTTAAGATAAGGATGGGTGTGGGACCCTCTGAAGTTTTCTCAGACGCCTTTCTGTTATAACTCCACTACTGTTTTTAACTTGTTGCTTCAGAAGATTTTGTGCAATAGAGTAAAAATCAGAATGTCTGGTGATGTTATGGTACAAAGTAATCCTGTGTGTACATACACCATGTATTTCAGTTTTCTCTCATCTGGACTGACCAAACATTAGAATCGTAGAATGGTGGGGTTGGAAGGGACCTTTAGAGATCATCTAGTCCAACCCCCCTGCAGAAGCAGGTCAACCTAGACCTTAATCTCAGACTTGTTTCAAAGAGAATGCCTTTACCAGCAAACAACCAAGAAAACATCCCTCTAACCGGCAGAAATCTTTTACTTGCAGAAATACCTAAATGGCTTCAAATTTGCCCTCTTTGGCCAGAAAACTGGGCATTTGAACAGCTTCATGTGAAGTGCCAGGAAGTGCTACTGCTGAAGAACTGAACTGACCAGATTTGAACTGCAGGTCATGCCCCAGCAAGCCTGAATCTATCATGTAAGCGAGAAGGAAAAGAACGAGAAATTGAATAGCTGAAAAAAACCAGTTTCTCATACTGTCCAGTGCCAATGACAGATTCTGGCTCTTAGAACACATGAATTCAACCATGTCACACCAAGCTAACCCCCCTTTCCATACAAGCACTTGACAGTTAAAAGTTTTGAATAGATGCTACCTTGTAGAATCATCACCCATATAAAAGGAATATATGTGTTTCTCATCACAGTATACAAAGTAATGTTAAAGGACAAAAAATTAGCTCCATGTAGATCACAGGATTGTTTTAATGAAGTGTTTCAAAGGACTGCATTTTTTTTTCTATATTCTGACTTTCTAATTATATACTTTGGGGGAAAAAAAATGCAAAGATGCAAAAGATTATCAGATTCACCATTTCCCAGCATCTCTTACTTAAAAATACTGAGGCAAGTTACAAAAGAGTCTCCTCCTCTCCTATCTTGACAGGGATTTGAGGGGCTTGAAGAACCCAATTCTCCCTTGGAAATATAGTAAGGAAAGGGTCACGTGGGATTATCATGGTGTCATACAAAATGTTTGAATTGACCATATATTCAGTGAGACCTGAACACAATGAACAAGGACTGAAGAGCTACACTTAAGGGTAGAATTTGAGATACTTGCTTAGCTCAGGCACATCTATGAGCAACCACCTCTGTCCTTGTGCCCTATGGCCATACAGGAATCAGATGTGCTCAAGTGTGCTGCTGGCCAATGGGTAATGGGGAGGCACTCTGGAGATGGGAGGCTGACAAGCCCTGCTCACCTCAAGCCAGAGACTGGCTTGGCAGAGCAAAAGGCCTTTCCTTTTCATTCTTCACTCGCAGACAGAATGTGAACTTTACCTTCATATGTTTTTGTCTTAAGATGAGCTGTACTGTGCAAAATTTATGGTGTATTTAGTTTTAAGGGCAAGAGATACACACAGAGAGGTTTAGAAGCTTAACAAACACACACAGTTCCCTAAAGTGTGCAAGGTCCTCTAGATGGTACAATGAAAATAAAAGCAGTAGCTTCAGTTCTTTAAGTTCAGTCTACTGGCACACCTCCACTTGCCCTTCAGGAGCCCAGCCAGGAAGAAAGCTAGAGCCTGGTGTATTTTCTGACTCAGCTATGCACACCCATATTCCCAGATATGGTGGTGATGCAATTACAGTGAGAAAAATGCAGCTCAGGCTATCAATAAAAGCATTTGAATCCTTGCCACAGGAAATAGCAGGGCCCTTATAGGTAACTTTTATGCCTGATGTACTATGCACAGATCTGTACTTCACAAGCAGCTAGTCCAAAGTTTGTTCCCCACAGCATGTCCAGGACTATCTAAATGGCATAAAGAAAGCAACTGATAGTTTGAGCACAGGCATGAAATTCAGACCTGATGCTTTGATGAAGACTCAGCTGTGGTCTTTTTCTTCTGTATTAATAATCAGCATTGCTTTTATAAAATATCTCACCTAAAAACCGTAAGCTGTAGCAATCACATATTCAAAACACTCCAGTAGCAACTGAGCACCGATCACACTGCGTTAGCTTGTTCCAATATTTTGTCAGACACTACTTGCTGCACTCAAAGACAATCCTTTCACTTGTGGCTCTTTCTTTTAGATTTCTAAGTTGAACAGTTGGCTACAAGGGCCCACAACAGACTTGTGTTCCCCAGATACAAAGAGATGAAATACATACCGAGGCTGCTATGCTTATGTTATATTCATGATCCGCTAGAATCCTCTCTTGAGAGGTGGAATTGAATTTGCGGGGAAAGTGATGCAGAGACGTAGTTGCTGCTTGCAGTAGAAAAGCTCCAAAATAAAAGACAAATGTGGCCCCATGGAAAAGAAAATCCTGAAAAGCAAATAGCAGAATCAGTCTGAGCTGCAACATGCGTCTAATGCTTCCGGTCTCTGTATAAATGGAACCTAACACTGAAACACTGATAGCACTAACTCCAAACAAGCAGTGTTGAATCCACCCCGGAGCTCAACCTGGACATGTTCTCACAGTTGTGTGCAACTGGAAGCAATTCACTAACAGAATTAGTGGTAAAGGGCAACTCTCCCTCTCCTCAAACTCTATATATTCTTTCACATGCTCATCTATACACACATATGTTGACCTTTGCTCCCTCCACACTTAGATTTTGCTTCTGTAAATGCCCAGAAACACCTCAGCCTTGACACAGCTGAAGTTTACTTCCCAATACCATCAGAATCCAAGAACTGAGACATTTCCTCAATGCTTTCTGAACTGGCTCTACCCAAAACACAGTAACTAGGAAGTACTTCACTATAGTGGGGAATAAAACGTCTGAGACTTGAGAGGACAGGAGTTAGGCTGTACTTTAAACATGCTTCTCTCCTGCCCTTCTCTATGCTATCTCCTTCTCTGTGGTGAATGACAGCTGAACTGGTTTAATCATCTAAGTCTCATTTCTGGATTCTATTACTGGAGCACATGAAAATGCAGCTCTGGTGCCTACATCTCTTTGCTGGTTGTACTTCAGAGTCCAGTGTCCCATGCAGCAAGATCCAGTGGAAAGTGTTTGTGTCCATGGCAGGGGGGTTGGAACTAGATGTTTTTAATGTCTTTCCCAATTCTATTATTCCCTCTGTCTGCATCTCTGCTGTAATCAGAGAATGGTAGGGGTTGGAAGACACCTCTAGAGACCATTCAGTCCAATCCCCTGCTAAAGCAGGTTCCCCTAGACAAGGTCACACAGGAAGGTGCTCAGGTGGGTTTCAAAAACCTCCAGAGGAGTCTCCGCACCCTCCCTGGGCAGCCTGTGCCAGGGCTCCTCCACTCTCACATTAAAGAAGTTCTTCCTTGTGTTTAAGAGGAACTTCTTGTGTTTCAGCTTGTGATTATTACCCCTGTACCTCATAAAAAAAAGTCACTGTCTCGTAAAAAGTAGTAGGGATGTAGTCCAGCATGAGAGTGCTGAAATGTTGGAGAAGCTGCAGTGCTCTGCTGCAGCTAAGGAGGCACTTCTCCCCACCAGATGCTTGCTTCCCCCTGCTCAATCGAGCTGGTAGACACACACAGAGCTTTCATGCTCCCACCTACATGCACCATGTCAGGCTGCACACAAGTGTCACTGTGGGACAAATACTGGATGCTGTATCATGACCCAACACACCTAACACAGCACAGGATTCCAGGAGCTTGTAAGGCCTGTGTGATCCCACAGGTAATCAAGGAGATCCACGACACTTGGGCTGCTAAACATCTAGTGTGCACCTATTACACTTTTGCAACCACTGCTTGTGACAGCACAAATAGCTCCCTGAGGAAGACAGTGCTGACTGTGTACAGGAGAAGTATTTTCAGAAGACAAGCTCTTTCATTTCCTTCACTCTCCTCATGAACCCTCTAATTTCCTTCTCCTGGCAGCAATTACAGTGAAGCTCGGTAGCATCAGTAAGGTTTCACATTCATATAGGTATGGTTTCTGTGACCAAAAAACCCGAGATCTCACAAGGGCAGGTTTTATGGCTTTTGGCAGCTGTTAGCATGATGCCTAACTCTCCCTTGTCTCTACACTTGTATAATCACTGAAACCTCACACAAAGCACATGTAAAACACCATCAGAGCTGCATGACATGTTAGCTCAAATCTAATTTTGTAATGAGTGCGTTGTGAGTCAGGCTGTAAAGGACAGTATTTGTCATACCATCTGGTTTAATACAGCGAGGTACAGAAAGATGTACCTCTATAAGATCTGTATTTTACCTCATCTTTTGACTGTGTAGTATCTTATTATTTAAGTATCTGTATTAGTATCAATGGAGCTAGTTATGATACAAGGCACAACTAAATGCAGGGCCGTCAGAACCTCTGACAATGCTATTTTTCAAACTTAAACTCCTAGAGTCTTAAACCACATCTGTTCAGGAATCTCTACATGAAACTGTAGCACTCCAATATAACCGAGTCATGACTCTTCCCATTTTTTACCTAATTTAATGACCTGCAATGTTTGAGCTGTATTGTAAATTTTATTTATGAAATAGCAAAATCATTCCTTTAAATAAATGCCAACTTTAAAAAAAAGGTCCACCTTTTTATTTTATAGTAATAAACATAGTTTCAGTGTTTCTAGTATGATTTATTTGCAACAGAAGGTAAGTGCTGCTAAAGAGTTTAGTGCCAACAGGTTACAGAATATATGGGTACCTGGTCAAATGATCTCTCTAGTGTTTGTTTCATTGACAGCTAGAGGGGCTGGATTTCAGCTACCATGTTAGAGACAAAACAATTCATTCTGCATTTTTTTTAACATGTTGACTTAGTTATGATAGCTTTTTAGCTTAAGTTACAGAGTCCCACAGATGTAGCTTTTATACAAATCATGTAGCAGTTTCCTGACACTAAAAGGCTTTTTATTAATTAATTGTATACAAGGAGACAAAATTATCAGTACAAGAAATCACTGCCAGCATCAAGTGGCCAAGAATGTGTACACCACACTAACACAACTGTAACAAGACCAACATCTGTATCACACTTTCAGTTTATAAATGGCTATATCCTCACCCACCAACTCTTACAGGAGATGTCTGACTGTAAATTGGCAAACAGTTTCAATGAAACCCAGGACACCATTAATTTACTTAAGTTATGCACATGCTCAAAAGCTTTGTTGCATCATAACCTGCGAGTGTGTTGCAGTATAAATCCCTGTAAAGGTCTCTGTAATTGTAACTTGTTATTAGTCTAATTACTGCCTGTATCGTGCTGGATAGCTGACACTGTATGTATGTATGTGAATTTGCTATCAAAGCACTAAAGTTTGTTTTAATACAATCCAGTCTGTTATCACTGACAGGCTCTGAAGTTAGAGCCCCATAATCATGAAACTCTACAAATTGCTTTAAAGACCTTTTGTTTTAAAGGATTGTCTGTAAATATCTTGAGCAGATAAATAACCACAGATGTTGAGACTGAAGCATTCCATTCCAGCTACGATCCACAAAACAGACGACAGGGAAACTAAGCTGCACAGGAAGGTGGCAGTGATCAGCAGTTACAAACAGCCATACTTTAATAGTCTTTTTGGAAACTCTTGTTCTAATCATAGTTTTGCCACCTCTTATTATTCCCTTCCAGTAACATAAGACAGAGTGGTACCATCTCGTGTTCAACTACTTGAGTGTTACAAGCTCAAAGCAAAAAACAGTTAATGATAACAAAGGAGTACCTAAATTACCAGTCAATAACTTGAGGTATCCATGTGGTTGGTAAAAACTGGACTCAACAACTTCCCCTTTTTAATAGGAAGGTACACTCTGTGAGAACTACAGGCACAAGCCATAACAATCCACTAAGGCAAGAATCAAGACTTGTCTTCACAATGCAGAAAAGCTGAACAGCGTACAGTGACATTAAGCCAAGTGAAGGACTTTTCAGTTTGCCATGCAAGTGAGGAGGTACATAAGAGCCTGGGATTATATACACCGGGGGGAGCTGGCTGGGATGGGCAGATCACTGCTGAAGCATCAGTCAGTGGGTGGTGAGCAATTGAATTGGGCATCACTTGTCTTTTCTTGGGATTTATCTCTTTTTGTAATACACCTTTTCATTTCAATTATTACATTTTAATATTATTATATTAAATTTGATTTTAGTTCTTAAATTCTTCTTAACCCATGACTTCTAGTTTTCTTCCCCAATTCTCACCAACCCACTGAGCAAGTGGCTGTGTGGTGCTTAGCTGCTGCCTGGGGTTCAATCACAACAAAAACAGAGAGAATCCTTAAATAAAGGAAACAACTTACCACCTGGTTCCAGTTAACAGCAATTCTATTGGCATAACCGAAGAGGAACACACAGAGGAACACAATGGACAGGAACCACGCGGTCACTGCCACGAACATGACCCATCCCTGAAGCAGTGGCAGTGGAACTTGGGTGGAAGCTACCAAAATCCAGACTATCGTTCCGAAGAGCTGCAAGGAAAGGAATACAGATGACAAACTGAAAGAGAAACTTTATTCAGTCCTTTCTGCCTAAGAACTAACATCACACATCAACACGTCCTTAGATTACTTCTAGGAACCGAAAGGAAACACTTCAGAAGTACTCGGGAGAGCTCAAGGGCTGCTCTCAGAAGTGATAGGCACTAAGTACTGGTAAGACCAGAGACACTCTGAAATTCTTAAAAGCTCTTAAAATAGTCCCAATTTACAAAATCTGAATTTAAAAACCCACGTGACTTGCATGCTGCTGTAAATGTTACCCTAACCCTCACTGTGAGGGAAATAAAGAAATGTGAAAACATGGTTCAGGTGTACACAAATGTCTATACATAAAGTTAGTGTGGCAAGGATGTACATCAAACCTGGACTCAGACTCATAACTGCTTAGTTTTGTAGTCCTAAATCAGACGAGTTACAGGAAGTAGATGAACCTGCATCTTCTTTTTTGATGTATTCGTAATAAGAAGTTGAAAGAGAATACATTAAGCAATAAAGTGAAACAGAAAATTTGAATACAGGATAAGAATTGCATTTTATATTGCAATGACTAGAAAAACATACATCTTTTCCAAACTACCATAACCCAGGGAAGAATTCAGCACCACCAGTTTTCAGCATACTGATACAGTGAGCAAGTAGTGGGGCTACTCTGCTGTGATGGAGAATTTACATACTCTAAAGCTTATCTGGCTTAATGACCCCTTGGCCTAAGGAAGAGTACTATTTCTCCTTGCAAATCATGTCTCTTTATAAAAAAGGACAACAGGAGAAAATCATCGTTACCATCTGAAGTATGTTTATTACAGAAAGACTTAACTTCACACCCCAACCTGCTGTGTAGTGACAGCTCCAATCAATTTCCAAGCAAGTTACTACTTTCCTGTTTAAATCCTACAGATTTACAACTATAGAACCTGAGGTTACATTCACAGATTCTGAGAACTTTCTTTTGAATCAAGGTTGGATGTGAGATACCTCTCAAAAGACATCTGCTATGAAATTAGTTGGTTTCTGTTACATTGAAGCATCATAAATGTGAAGATGCATTGCTAGTCTCTGTTCGAAGCTCTCAAGCATTTATGTATCAGCCTTCAAGTTGTTCTGTAGGGTTCTGTTTTTAGCTGAAGAACTAAACGTTGTCTAGTTCCACACGGCTGCAGGTGCAAGTCTGTTACTCAGAGACCTGGTAAGTGATGTGCAATGAGGAAGCAGAAGGGATAGCATAAAGTGTCCGTTAAACAAAAAGCAAAGACACATGAACAGTACTTTGAATGTGCAACCTTGCATGCTCATTTAAAAATACATTTATTAATCTACTGCAGAGGCTGCTAACCTCAGCACCCACTGCTGTGTCATTTCCCTCACGGTACACCTCTCCAGTGTGGCTGTCAGAAGCATAACAGGTTGGCCAATCTAATTAACCTTTTGTCCCTTCTGGCTCAGAGCCCAGTTTAGTGCCTGGGCTTGCACTCAGAGAGCTCTTTTGCTCGATGCAGTGTTACAGGTTGCGGGGTGGGATCCATCTCACAGACTGGGGCCCCAGCAGTGTTGTGCTCTCACACACACACAAAACGAGAATAAAATTAGGTAAGTTCTGTCAAGTCTCTTTCTTTCCCTCCTACTAATTAGCACCGTGGCTCTGTAGAGCCTCATACTCAGTGCAAAGTCCCTCAGCTCACAGGTGGATGCAATAAAACACACTTGTAGGAGTTCGCATAGCACTTGTAACACACGCGCGTGGGCAAAAACCAGGGTAACTCTCCATTGGGGGGCTTTCTGGGTCGGGAGCTCTGTGTGTCAAAGTCCTCAGCCGGTCACACACCAGACCCACGCAAAACCCATCTCTACGGGTGCCCCGGTGTCACCCGGCCACGGCAGGGAGCAGCCGCGCCAGGGCAACCGGAGGGAGCGGGGACGGGCTCCGCTGCCCCCCGCGGCAGCAGCAGCAGCAGCAGCAGCAGCAGCAGCAGCAGCAGCGCCCTGTGCCACAGCCCAGCAGCGCCCTGTGCCACAGCCCAGCAGCGCCCTGTGCCACAGCCCAGCAGCGCCCTGTGCCACAGCCCAGC